>CAKNXH010022495.1:0-12088 GCA_932178445.1 Andricus quercusramuli | reverse complement strand
TCAAATCCACGAACCTCAATCCCACAAACCTCAAACCCACAAAAATTTAACCTCAAACCCATAAACCTACAAACCTCAAACCCAAAAATCTTAAACTCACAAACCTGCACCCAAGAACCTGAAAACCACAAAAATTATACCTCAAACCCACAAACTTGAAACCACAAATATACAAACCTCAAACCCACAAACAGCAAAACCCACAAACATCAAACCCCATGTTCATAAAACTCAACATATAAGTACATCATGCAGAATAGTCCACAAACCCACCAACCTTTAGGGTTTAGGGTTTATAGTTTATGGGTTTAGGGTTTACGGGTTATGGGGTTTGAGGTTTGTGGGTTTGAGGTTTGCGGATTTGAGGTTTGTGGGTTTACTGTTTGTGGGTTTGTGGTTTTAGGTTTATTTGTTTGAGGTTTGTGGGTTTGGGGTTTTAGGTTTATGGATTTGTGAGTTTGAGGTTTGTAGATTTATGGGCTTGAAGTTTTTAAGTTTGTGGATTTGAGATTTGTGCGTTTGAGGTTTCTTGGTTTGAGGTTTGTGGGTTTACGGGTTTGTGGGTTCCAGGTTTGTGGGTTTGAGGTTTGTGGGTTTGAGGTTCGTGGGTTCGAGGTTTGTGGGTTTGAGGTATAATTTTAGTAGGTTTGAGGTTTGATGTTATTTATTTTATTGTTCATTTTACAAAAAAAAATAAAATTTACCGCCTTTCTCCCTGGAAATATGCACATATGCGAAATAATTCATAAAACTTTCTACCATGCATATTTAGCTATGCAATGCAAGTGGTTTCACTAAAATTGGTGGAAAGCCCCCGGGTTGCAAGTCTTTTGATTTGTAACGTCTAACTCTAACGTGACTCCTCTATACTGGAGGTGTTCAGGTCTTGACCGCGTGGAGCGGTATTTCGCTGGTTTGATCACTGGTTGAATCTATCATTTGGCATCAGTCGTATATTTTAATAACTGTTTTTGTTGAGTCACTTACTGTTTCATCCAGTCAACATCTAAAAACTACTATTTTACCACTGATAACTCAAAATACAGTTTCAACCAGTGAAAATTTCACTGGTTCAGTTCAAGACAGCAAAGGCTCTGGCGCGTATTGCAAATTCACGCGAGGAAAAAGTGCCACTCAGGGCCCTAGTGTCATAAATAACTATTTATTCAAGACAGCTTCACACTTAAAGACATAAATATCCCGTTGTTTTAAATTTATAAAAATTTTGTTTTTATAAATTGAGAAACCCCTGGTATCAAACTTCAGACAACCGGGATGAATGAGATTTCAAAACTATCTTATATAAGTGCAGCAATTTAGATTTCTCCCGCATGGAAATGGATTTTATAAAGCATCAATTGCGCACACCTCCAGGATGTTAATTTCTCATCTTCGCTCTCAAGGAGATTTTCTTGGTCCCATGATGCCTTCACATCGAATCGCTTTACATAATTCACACAACAAAATTGATAAGACCATCAATTTTTCTTCACGTTTGCATAAGTAATTTTCTTGTTATTAATGATAAGTGAAAATATTGTAAAGTCGATTATAGTTATAGCACTATTTTTATAGTTCTCTTGATATTTTCAGATTTGAAGAGCTACAAAAATTCAAATGAATTTATGAAAATAAATCTAGAAAAGTCATTAAATTTAAATTCGTTGATCCCCCTCCCATTTCTTCATGGAACAGAATTCATAACCGATTGTTTACGTCACAGCAATTATAATCCAGCCGCCACTAACACTTTGTATGAACTGACAGGTCTATACGGCATCTTTGGCTTAAAATCTTGAGGAAGGTCCCCTGATTATGAATATTCAGGGTACGAAATTCGGGAAAATTCGACCTCAGTGGGTGTTACAGATATTTTCCCTCTTTGAATTTCACTATTCAATGGAAGCAACTTACACACCCCTATCAAAAAAATGTACGGCACTCTGCACCATCGGCTTCTACCCTGTTTGCGATTTATTCCTAATTTTTTTAGTCAATATACCTTTCGCCTCCACTACCTCAGAACTTGTCGTCTTAGTAGGGGTTTTGATACAATTTTTTGCATCACATAAATTTTTCGAAAAGTCTTGTATTGGTTGAAACTTTCCAAAACAAATTTTACAACATATTTTTCATAAATACTGTATTTGTTTTAACCTTCAGGCACTGGCGCGTACTAGACCAAGTATATCGCCGGTGGGCGGTATGTAGTGCCACCCACAAGAAATCGACAACTTGTTGCATAATAGGAATGTTTATATGTAGTTTTGCAAGGAAATTAACATACCACCTAACTTAGCACTAAACACACTAGAGAATAATCATAATTTTTTATCGGAAAGCGGCATGGAATGCCGCCCGCCAGTACAGTTTTAACCGTACGCCTTCGCACTGGGGCAAGGTTTGGTTTATACTCGAACGCAAATGCAAACGCGTAGATGCGTTCCACTGCGCTAAACATAGTGAGACCAAAGGGATATTTTTCATTCAAAAAAGTCTACAGACTTCAATTTTGCCCCGATTTGCGATTTGTTCGTTGTTAATTGAAGAGCGCTAATTTTCAAAGAACACCTTGGTCATAGATGTTTTCAATTTTCATTTGTTTATTTATTATATGTTTTCTCAAAGTATGAGAAAATCGACATTGTCACATAATTATTATTTACTCTTCATCAATGGTTCGCATATAATGTGAATCACCTTGAATCAACGCAAGAGTACTCCTAGAATATAAATAATTTGATTATTATATGTTTCAATTATTTGATCAGCAACCTGGGTTGGAGCAGTGTTGCGGAGTGAACGTGTCATTTATATAAATAACACGAGAACTCCAGATCAATCTAAATCATCTATACCTAACACCTATATACCCATCTACCCAATACCCATATACCGATCTACCTCATACCTATATACCTATTTCACTACTTTCCAACCGAGCAAGTCACGCCTACCCCGAAAGGGAAATGGCTTAATGGTACAATAATAATAATAAACTTTAAATTATTGCGAGAGTGATTGTTAGTCAGAATATCGATGAATTATTAACAATCACAATTGTTATGAACAATTTTTTGCACAAATTTGAAATTTGTAATTTTTTCAATTGCGGTGTGCCTTGTAGCTTCTGAATTCTTGCAGATATTCCTAAAAATAATATATGTTCAATAATATTGGTAAAAATCCAACAATTGTTGCTTCTTTAAACAAATGACATGAATAAATATAAAACTTTGGCACTTTGGCCTTGACAATAATTTTTTGACTGCAAATCTCTGTAACCAAAATGTAAAGCAGTTATAGTGCAAAAAAATTATTTTCCAGGTCACAGTGCCAAAGCTTTATGTTTACTTATCTCATTTCTTTACAAGATTAACAATTGTTTCATTTTAAGAAATATAATTGAACCTGTGTTAGTTTCAAGAATATCTACATCAATTTAGATGACGAAGGAAAATCAGAAATGGAAAAAAAATAATTACAACATTTTCAACAACAATAGTTTATAAATATTTTAATTCCTATTTTTTTCTAGAAATTGTTACTGAAGATCACTCACAATGATTTAAAGTATTTCCAGATAAGAAAAATGTGTGTAAACAAAAATTACAATATTTTTTAAATATATGAAAATTTCGTGATATTTGGAATAAAATAATAACAATTGGTTATTGTTAATTTTACATATAAATAGTGACTGCAAATGTCTCTAACAAAAATTTAAAGCAGTTTTGGTGCAGAAAATTATTTTCCAGGCCAAAGTGCCAAATTTTTATATTTGTTTAAAACATCAACAATTGTTGTGTTTTCACAAATATAATTGAACATATATTATTTGTAAGAATATCTGCATCAATGCAAATGATAAAAGGCAAAACACAGTTGAAAAAAACCATAAATTCCAAATTTATGCCAAACATTGTTTGTAACTATTCTAATTGTTAATAATTTATAGATATTCTGACTAACAATCACTCTCACAATAATTTAATGCATTTTTAGCTAAAAACAAATGTTTTTCAACCGCAAGGAAGATATATGGCTACTTGTTCATTTTATTTGTTCACAATAATTAAAACATACAATAATCAAATTATTTGTATTCTGGAAGTACTCTTGCGTGGTAAGAGGGTGTCATTTGTTGTTAAGGTTTTTGTCCATTCCGTTGTAAAAACGGTTATTATTGTATCACAATGAACTTAGCAGATAATTGTTCATAATGATTGTTCATATTCTAGTAATGTAATCCCTGTCGGATGTTGCAGCGGCTTACGGTACAAGCCGTAAAAATATGTATAAATTAAAGGTAACTGAATGTCTTTGAGTAGCAAAGCACATGTACAGTCAAAGACCGAGAAACGAAGCTGTACCTAGTTAATATAAAAGTATATGGTACGCAGGTAGGCAAAGGTGGGTTGACAGACCGTCAGTAGACAATACAAAATGTGGTAGCCACATGTTTTGAAACGGCCAAGGAATCGCTAAAATGATTTTCCAACGAAGAATCTTCAATTGAAGGTAGGTATAATAAAATTTGGTTTCATTTTTTCTGATATCTATATGAATGTAATATTTTTTAAATAAACAAAATAAAAATCAGGAACCTTGAGTTTGCTAGGAATTTTTTATTGAGAAATTAAAAAAAAAATGAGTCGGTTGAGAATTGCGACCTGCAGCTTCATCCTCCCGCGAACACCCATTCCTGATAAAGCCCTGTGCGGTTGCCACACTGCAGTGGACCGCGACGAGTTTGCTGTTCGCCTCTACTCAGTATCACTCAAAAATGCGTACCAAAGTGCGTCGCGTTCGCGTTCGAGTATGCATGGGCCTTAAGCTCTAACTTTTCGAAAAAGTACCTGGATATTCATAATCAGGGGGCCTTTCTCGACATTTTAAGCCAAAATTGGCCACTAGACCTTTACAGAAGTGTTATTGGCGGCTGGATTAGAACTGCTATTATCTCGTGGGTGTGTTGCGTAATGTGCACAAGTGCATGAGACAACTGATTCAGTATGTTGCATGCTCGATGTTGGATTGTAATTATATTGATAACTTCACCTACTCAGCATTTGAACAGTTCAAGCACGCGATCGGATGCACGAAGGTGTTACGTCATATCAACTGGGGACTTTAGATTAATTTGTCTTGCATTTGAAGAATCATGGTAGAAATGTTGAACATTCTTTAAAATTCTAAAACATTTCTTGGCCATCTGATTTAAAAATAATGAAGATTTAAGAATATAAAAGTTGAGGCTTCATCTGATTATGAAGATTGCAGTTCCCATATCTTGAAATTGAAAAGGTTTATACTTATAGCATTGGCTAGCTTCGATTAATTGTCTACGTTTCAAGTTTTCAGAACCAAAATTAAAAACGGAGTGGCTATTTCGCCCGCTAATCCTAATCTCATTTCGCCAGAACGAATCGCACAAATATACCAACATTTGCATCCGGATCCTTTTTTAGCAGAAAAAACCTTCGTTGCCCCTGAAGTGACTGGAATAATGTACTCTTGTTGACGAAATGAGGTTAGGTTTAGCAGGCAAAATAGGTGCGTCCAAATAGATAATTTCATTCGATTTTTTTAAAATATGAAGATATGCTTTGAAGTAACTTTTTGAATAAAAATGATTACTTTCTAGTTTTTGTATATTTGAAAATTTGCATTTGCTTATAACAGTGCTACTCAACTTTTCTTAATTCGAAATTTAATGTTTTTTAACAAAAAGTTCATTTATAGAGAGACATAAAGTGGTAACTTTTTTGTGCAATTTGTTATGTGATCAATATGAGGTTTAAAACAAATTCTGAACAATAATTTGTATCTGGAATGAAAAATTCAAAAATACTATTTTGTTAGGTTTAGTTATTTTTGGATAAAGAATGGCAATCGCCATTATGTTTCTCCCTAAATTTACTAATAATACTTGAAACTTTATATGGAGTAAAAAATTAATTAAAAGTAAAAATTGATTTTTACCGCATATCGAGTCTAGAGTGTATTTGGTTAGCAAGGGTATTATATCCTTGATTACTTCGTCCTCATCAGACTTCAAATTCCGAACAAGCACTTCTGATTGTTCTACAAAGACGTCTACAAATTCTTGAAGGATGTTGAAGTGAAAAGCTGGAGTAAGCATTTTTCTTCGCGCCTGCCATTTTGCACCTAGAATATTTTACAGTGAAAAATCCAAATAATAATCAAAGTAATTAAAATTATGTATATATAATTCCAGTATGAAAAACATACTTCAAAGAATGAATTCGAATCAATAAATTAATTTTTTCCTTAGTGACTTATTAAGTTACAAATCATATTACTGATAATTAAAAATGTCAAAAAAATGGAATTTCCACTATGATATCTGTGAAGCATTGACCAAATCTGATTAGATGGTTTTCTGACAAATTGTATTTATCACATTAAACCTGTTCAAATTATGTTAATGTCAATAAAATACCTGTACTTGTCAGCAATCCCCTACCCAACCATGGATGCAAAAAGCTGTAAATCTGACTTTTTTCAGTGTGTTTTGTACTGCTCAATACGATCTAGAAAAAGTTAATATATATCTTAATATGAATCTAAGTCAGATTATTAGAAATAGGGACCAATCATTTAGATAGAATGTGTTATGATTTTAAGCAGTTAAAAATATGATAAGATAAAGAAGATAAGTATAATATAAGCATTTGTTTACACTCATTTTTTATGAAGGAAGTAATAATATTATTTAATAGAAAAATCGCTCTCAAATTCAATATTTTGTTGAGTCCTTCTAATTCAAATTCGATTGGCTCAATAAGATTCCTCTTGATCGAGTAATTAATTGAATAACTACATCCTGTTAATTTACATTTGTGCATGAGAATAAAAGAAAAAGAAATTAAATACTTCTATAAGATGCATACCTGCACATCATCTGGATGATATACACTGACAGTAGGCATCACTCCAAGCCATATTCGGTTGATCGGGTAATATTTTGTATGAATTTTCCTTAAAACGTCCCAAAGTTCGTCTGAATAATTGAAATGTGTTAATAAATTTGAAATCTCTTTTTTTTTTAGATAATCTAGGCTGTTTCGAGATTTATATTCCTGTTATAACATTTATCGACCTTCAGGAACTTTCGACTTTCTATGGTTCGTGTCCCGACTAGAAGCTTCAATCGTCAAAAGGGAAATGTGCTACTTTCAAATTTTTTGTAAAATCAAGGAAGAGTTCTAGAAACTCCTAAGCATATATACGAACCATAGAATGTTCTGGAATGACGGTAAAGGACGGTATCATAAATCTACATTCAGAACTACTCCAGTTATTTTAGTCAAATTGTTCCACAGTTAATGTGTATTTAAGTAAAGTATGGGGTGAATGTATGGGGTGAATGTTTTCAATAATCATATCAACACTTCCAACATGTCTAATTTCAATAACACCAGTGTCATCCGATGTTATAATAAAAACTGAAATAATAACGAAAGAATAATTACTGTCATTACTGAAATTCGTTTGTATATCTGTAGTTTCAATTTCTTCTACTGCTTTTTCTGAATCTTAATGCTTGTCACTCAATATGTTGTTCCTTTCTACGCCATAAATCTTCTGAATTCCCTTTTTTACTGATTTTTTATCGTAATCTTCATTTATTCATTATCTATGTTTTTTTAGAATTTTTTTTTCAAATATCTTTCTTTTTATTCTTAATATTCTTCGTGTTCTCTATCAATTATGTTTATAAATTAATTGTAATTATTTTTTTTCAATTTCAATTTAAATTTCTTTTTTGGCTTCTCTGATATATCTAAGTTGAATTTTCTCTACTACAAATTGGTAATTGAGCACATATTCTGATTCTTTAACCTCTAAAAATAATATAGTTAGAGAATATTATGTAATTCAATTGATTTCAATACCTTTATATATGTAGAATTTAATTTTATGAGGCATAATATTATGGTCATTTCAGTGATTTTTTAAATTTTCATCCACAATTCTATGTAACCATGTCAGGGCTTCATATGGCGATTTTGTTCGTAATATAGTTACTGCCAAGAAAGTTACCAAAAAGAAAATACCTATTACATTTTTCGAATGACTGAATTAACTTGTTTCACAAAGTACCTATTTCTTGGTTAAAAGTCAAACTGAATTTTCTGACAAATAAAATAAATGCTTTGTAGTTTTTCTTGTTTAATGAGAAATGTATTAATTGCACATTCAATACCTTTTGAGAAAAATTAATCTCCTTTCTAAAGAAGATTTGTTTTTTGGTGGTATTTTTAATTATTCTGAATAAATGCTTATGCTCAGATGAACATTTTGTTCAAATTCGCAATATTGTTAATACAATTGATCATTACTTAAAGTAATAATATTATATTTGCAAAGCTCAGTAAAATTTTTCAGTTAAAAAGTTTTTAAAAATATTGATTACAAATAATTTACAATATTCCGTCATAAAATTTAAGCTACAAAACAGAAAAATGAGGAACTTTAATAAATATTGCTTGATGACGGGACTTCCCGGGACAAGACTTCCCACATGGCACATTTCCGGAACTTCCCATTTCCCGTCCTCTTCCTTTCCAACCCTCGTTTTTCAAGTTGGGAAGAGATTTTGTGGAAAGATTATTTCATTCTGAGAAGACCTTTTTAATGGTTCATCAAACATTGTATTTTCAATTTGTGAAGTTAATTTCTGGGAAATTTTTGTCGAATATTACTTATATTATTATTTATAATATTACTTATATCAACCCAGTGAAAAAGTTATATATAGTTTATACATAGTGGACAAGACAATGATATTTTTCATTTGCTTTTATAAATTTTTCTGTATAAGAAAAATGAAAAAAATCAGTGGTTTATCAACTATATATAAACTATATATCACTTTTTCACCTGGGAATTTTTGAGCAGCATGAATTAATCTTCACTGATTAGCATTATCATTATTCTCTAAGAAATTCATATATACTTTTTATCAATTCTTACTTAACGGAACCAGGAATTCCCAAACATTTCCAAGTAAGGGGTGAGCAGTTGGTCCAGGAATTTTGTTCACTAATTTTCCCCTTCTGCCATAATGAATTACACAATGATAAAATGTTAGTCCCAATGTTACAATCACTAGTAATATACTTAAAATCATTTTGAAAAACTGTAATAGACAGTAAATAATTAATTTTTTTAGGCTTTAGTATTGAGATCTAAAATTTTTAACACGTTTATGTTCCATTTATTTCGTGGAGCCATACGAGTAACTGATCAAAAAAGTCAACCTGCACCGAGCCGACACTATCTCGCAATGCAATGCCAAGGAACTAAGGCTGTATTTAACCATTTATCTAATATGTAACATACTCGATCAATTGCAGCTAAGACTTTTTCTGCTGGCTTAGTAATTTATCGATATACTCAGTAATAAATGACATGCATTAGTTCTATTTGTTCACATGTTTTCTTAAATGAATTTGCATTTTTAAAGATATTTCTTCATTTTAAGGCGATTCTGAAAAATAATTTTTCTTATATTAATATCAATATAATATTTTGAGAAAGATCCTAATAAATGTAATGTATTCTCAAAAAAGGTGGGTAAGCCTAGCCTACCCTGAAAAAGAGGTATAGGAAGATCGAACTCAATGGCCTCCATAGAATCTCAGGTCCAATTAAAAAAAATAGCAGGGTTCTCATTTTAAAAATTCAGCTTCACTATTGGATGAAAGAAAAATTTATTTAAAAAATGGAGTCTCACACACCTTTTTGAAGTTTTATTACTTTAGATTCAGAGAAAGAAATACAAATGAAATCAAATATTGTCCCTTGCAGAAATTGCCCTATTTAGCCCCAATTGAAGTAGGGTTTAGACAATGTTTAGACAATGTTTTTTAGGGTTTAGACAAAATTAGCTATTTTTAATAAAAAAATTTTTAATCAAGTGTGGCGATAATCAGGCAACCATATACAAATATTCGGTCACTACTTATAACTATTTTCTCGCTGTTCTGGTTAAAAATGAATAAAATAATATTGAGATACAGATGGCATGTTAAGTTTTCATTTAGTGGAATTGGAGGAGTTTTCTTTTGAAAACCCTAAGTTGGGAAATCTCCAGGAATACTTGGCAACGCCGAATTCAGAAACATAAGATTGTATAATCTAAACATTTATTGAATTAGTGAATATCTAAGAGACTATCGCGTAAACAACTTTTGTCCTGTTTTTTTTTTTTTTAAGAAAAAAATTCTAAGTTCCATCTTTATGTAAAATTGTAAATCTTCAGAAAAAATTACATTTTATGTTAATCTTAAACATTGTAAAATGGTCTAAAACACCTAACAACCAAACCTTACATGAAAGTTAAAAAAAAAATTGTTATTAAAAAATTGTTATTAAAAAATTGTCGAAGTTCACGATCAAATTTCTAAGTTCCGTCGTTAAAAATTTTAAATGTTCATTAAAAATTACATTTTCTGTCATTGTAGAAAGTTGTAAAGTAGTCTAAATTACCAAAAAACTAAATATTACACGAAGAAAAATTGCAATCGATTTAAATTATTTATTTAAAAATTATTTTATTGATATTCCTGTTAACAGTTCATATATTTCACATTCACACATCGTCGTATAATAACAAATATTTGATTAGAAGAAAAGAGTTTAAAATTTGGTATTTCAACCTTTTGAGCTGTAGCTTATGAGGATGGCTTTTCATCGAATTTCAACTCGTAAGTTTAGCGCAATGGTTAAGACTCCCGACTGCTGGGCGATAGATTTAGGTATAGATGTAGGTTCGATACCCCGTAGCGTTAGAAATTTTATTTGTAATATAATATTTAAAATTGTAATATATGTATTCGCTCTACACAGGACCATTAATATTCAAAGTCAAAATATTCGCAATCAATTAATATTAATTTTTTAAATACCTATTTGTCATATCTTTAGAGTATAGCAGTAGTGGGTGCTACTAATCTGCAGTACTGGCCCAGTAATGAACTTGTTCCATTATTGGTTCCGCCAGTACTAGGTCCGTACTAACAGAGTACTTTTCGAAAATAAAGATTTGATTTCAATGCGAAATTGGGGGAAAGAAAAATTAGCCTAGGGCAAATCTGAGAAAACCAACCAAGGGCCGGACGAGTTTGCCCTACATGGGGCGTTTGCAAGTGCAAGCGTGACGTTCCTTGTAGGGCCCTTGTCAGCTTTCCAGACCAGGACCACACTAGAACTAGGGAAAACTGGCGAGAACCCCACCAGGACCCCGTCAAAATTTCTTCTTCCCAATTATACATTATAAACGTTTAAGCTGAAATGTTGAAAAATGATCACCTACAATTTGAAAGCAGGGTGAAATTAAACTTTTGGTGAAAAAGGTGAAATTAATCTCTTGCAATGTTTCAGAACTGTATAAATAATCTAAAATGTGAGTAATTCAAGACTTGAGAAGTCTGAATTCTTGTAAGAATCGATTTTACCAATTCAAGTTTCCAACTCTCGTCTCGACGAGCCTTGCTTTCCAATCAAAATTGACCACAAGAAACTCAGTGACCGTGAGTCATGGTTGAATTCGTAATGAAAAGACGAGTTTAACTATATGCTAATCATTATCAACTATTTTAATTGAATCTCGAAATAATTAGGTCTCAATTAGCACATCTACAGCGATTTTCGAGAATTCCTTATGAAAAAACAATAAATCTGCAGAAATTCTAGCATATCTACACGAATTCCAGGATTAGGGATAGTGCTGAGTGGTGCTGACCCCTCTAATCCTGATCAAGAAACACATATGCGCAGATGTGTTTTTGCTCATAAGGATCATCGGTCTTTCTGCAGTCCGATTTCCTGAAATCGAATGGCACAAGTACATTTTAAGTTTCTTCATCTGGATTCGAGGTTAACTTTAAACTACTGATCCTTCTTTTCTATAGCACATCTGCATTTTTTATATGTCAAACAAAAGTAATTCTAGTTGATTAATAATAAAATTATAATTAATTATCTGCAATCATTACAGAAATATAATTAATACATTATTACCCTTTTAGAGACTATCGTAATCATTTGGTGATAT
>CAKNXH010022470.1:0-10286 GCA_932178445.1 Andricus quercusramuli | reverse complement strand
TCTACGTTCTCCATTTTCGAATCGACAACAGCGCTGGAGACGTAACAAATTTGGTGACAGCTTGTGTGGGATTTCGCCGATCCGTCGGAACTGGGTCACTGGTTCAGTAGGCCAAGTTCAAGGATGTTCGCCTGACCGAGCGCGGGACTCTTCTACTTGTTTTTGATTCAGCTCAATTTCTCAATCACTATGGACGGCCTCCAGGCTTGGAAAAAGTTCATGGATCCTAAAGGATGTAAACGTGTTTACCTAGAACCACCAACAAGTCGCAAGAATATACCTCTAGGAATGCAAAAATTGGATGATTTTCTTCAAAAATTACAAGAGAAACAAACTGCAACTCTTAAGAACAGAGTTGTTTCCACTTCGCAAAATAAAAATGAGTGAAAAAGTGAAATCCTTTTTTTAATTTCCTTATTAAAAAATTAATGAGGAAATTTCAGTGTCTCTTTCGTGAAAAGTTTTATATTTTTTGACATTCATTATACAATTAAAATTTGGAGAAAGAAATTTTTTTTTTTAATTTTGAGAGAAAATTTTTTAATTTTGAAACAGGAAATTTTTTAATTTCGAAAGAGAAGTTTTTTTTTGAATTTCGAAAAATAAAATTAGAGACAATGATTTGCAAATTATTTTTGTTTTTATAAAAATTTGTTGAAATAAGTGACAAACCTAAAAATGTTGGATCCAAGTCCATTTTTGATGAGACTAGCTGAAGTTCTTTCCGATCCTGAATTTTCACCATTACAAATTTGCCGCATCTACGATGATGGAGAAGGATGGATCTGCATTGAAGTTTATCTCCGTGAAGGATATTTTAAATTCTGTGTCTCACCAAGTTATATACCTGCTGGTTTCCTGGAATTGGAATATTTCGGAATTAATTGAGAAACAAAAAGATTTTGAAATCTGAAAAAGGAAAAATCAAAATAATTTTTCCTACTGAAAAGGAAAAGGCTTTTCTATTTAGCTGAACACGTTCAGTGAAGCCGAGGGTGGATCGAGTAGCTTTTGGCCCACTGGTACGTGTGAATGTTGAAGTGAAAAGTTTTTCTTTATTAAAAGCCGCAATTCTCTATCAGGGTTTTGGGGTGGTTTTTCTCCCGATAGAAGAAGGTGTTGTAAAATTGCACCAGAATTGTGTATGATTGGAAGAGACCACCAGGCATTCCTCTAACAATCATTGGCTTAAGGATTTTCATTGATTTTAAAAAATCCTAATATTTGAACATCGTTCCTGACTGCGGACCCGTGAAGGGTTATCTCATCGTTGGACGGGCTGTGAAAGGGACTTCCAGAGTCGCAGAATTTCGACGATTTTCCAGAAGTCTACCAGATCTTCAAATGGAACTTCAGCTCGAACTTCCAGATCTCACAAGAGGACTTCAATAAAATAAAAAATTGTGAAGTGATTTTTCTCGTTCTTATTGTGTATAATTAGAATTTAAATGTTTTGAACATTTATAATTTTTTTTATAAGACGAGAAAAAGTGTTAATATAAAGTGCAAAATTGGATTATAATTTCAAGTAAGTCCTAGCCTAATAGAATTGAAAAATGCCTAAATTGCGTGCGAAAAAGAGGGTTCGGGATAGCGATCCCCCGCTCTCGTCTACTGACGAAACTGAACATTCAGTTTCCAGAAATAAAAGAAAATCGAATAATAAAGGTCCTGTTGATCGGGGTGCAGTGGCTGAATCTGCCTTGATAATGCAAACTTTACCGTCTTCTCAAAATTCCCTAAGAAGTGATGTAAGTTCATCTGTAAATTCAGATCTCGGAAATTCCTCTCTTTTGACAAGACACGAAACACCTGTTTATCTTCTCACTACCCTATCAGAAAATGCAATTGCCTTGACCGGAACTCGTGATTTTAGTAAAATCTCAAAAATTGTTCAGGGGATGATTCCCTCCTTTGATGGAAAAAATATGTCCATCACTATGTTTGATGATCATTGTAGAGCCGCACTTTCATTAATTGACCCTTCTGACATTTCTTGCTTAACCATTCTAATTAGAACGAAAATAATTGGAGAAGCGAGAAAACATATCCAGGATAGAAGAGGGATTACTCTTGATGAAATTTTGAGAACTTTAAATCAAATCTACTCCCAAAATGAAGACATAAGTCAACTTATGCAGGACTTAGCTAATGTCAAAATTAAACCGGGTGAAACTGTTCCAGAATATGGAGCACGAGTAAATTTGTCTTTGAATAGATTAGTTTCACAAGTTTTGGAAAATACTCCAGGCGAAGAGGGTATTGGAATGTGTAAAGCTTACAGAACTACAGCAATCGGAAATTTCTTACGCGGTTTGGATTATAATATTTATTCCCAGATAAAAGATAAAGAAATAAACACGCTAGACAAAGCCATTGCACTCGCGAATCAGGAGGATCTGAAATTTAAGAGTTGGAAAAGAGTACATATGGGAATGTCAGCACCCGACGCTGCTTCAAGTTCTAATGTAGGACAAACCCCGAAACCGCTATTTAATTCAAATAGAAGAATAGCACATTTGCGAACTGATAATAAATTCGAAGATAAAAATAATTGGATTAGCAAGATAGAATGTTACTATTGTAAAAAGTTAGGACATTTTAAAAGAGATTGCCCCGAATTGGCAAACAAAGAATTTGTAAAGGGCTGAGAGGAATCTAGTTGTCATTATTGTCACAGAAACAATCATACGTTTAAAGATTGTAGAATCCATAAAAAACACTCTTTAGAGCGAGATCAATTAAAACAAAAATTTCGAGATCAAAAATCAAGAAATGAATTATTTCAGAAAAAACCGGAATCTGTTAAAACAGATTCAAATAAAAGAGTCATTCTTAGACTCAGGGAATTAGGGGAGGATGGACCAGCCCCTACAGTAGAGCTGGAAAATGTAGCTTTTCTTTTGGGAAAATGTGTTTTCATGATTGACACTGGAGCCAGTGTCAGCTTGATTAAGGAAAATAGATTGAAACCTTTTGTAAATGTAAATCGGAAACGAATTTTCAATTTAATTGGAATTGGCTCAAGCATGATCCCTACTCTTGGAGAGGTTAGATTAATGATAAGAGGACTTGAAACCAGTTTTCAGATAATCCCACAAAATTTCCCTATACTTCAAGATGGAATTATAGGAATAAACTTTTTGACGGAACATAGAGCAGTTATAAACTTTTCAAATGATCAACTTTCTATAGGTGAGGATCGTTTTCCTTTGCTTTCTCATGTTACTGTGCAAATACCTGCCAGGACAAAAAAGTTATTTCATTTACCTCTAATTGAAACTCAACTTAATGAGGGATATGTTAGGAAAATTCCGTGTGGACCTGGAATTTTTGCTGGAGAGGCTTTAGTTCTTAATAAGAATGGAGAAGCGAATCTTTTTATTATAAATTCTACCCCGAAGGAGGTCAGTATAACTATTCCCCCTGTGAAACTTGAGGAATATGACGCAATAGCACCTTTGAATCGTTCAAATGGGAATTCATTTTCGACTGAAAGCCAGAAAAATTTATCATCACGATTTGCGAAAATTTTGAAGGTTATGGATTTATCAGACTTGAATGATGAAGAACAGGGAAGCCTTCTTCCCATTCTTTCAGAGTACTCCCCTCAGTTTTCCTTAGAAGGTGACCAATTAGGGTCTACAAACGTTTTATCTCATAAAATAATTACTATGGATGAAACTCCAGTAAATACCAAACAATATCGTTATCCTCCCATTCACAAGGATGAAATACGTGATCAGACTGATAAATTATTGAAATCTGGAATAGTAAAACCTTCAGTTTCTCCCTACAATTCTCCTTTGTGGATTCTACCCAAGAAATCAGATTCCGAAGGGAATAAAAAGTGGAGGATGGTCATAGACTATCGCTCTTTAAATGAAAAAACAGTTGGTGATGCTTATCCGCTTCCCAACATAACTGACATTTTGGACCAACTTGGTGGAGCTAAGTATTTTTCTGTCTTAGATTTAGCATCAGGGTTCCATCAGATTCGATTGGATCCTGATTCTCAGCAAAAAACGGCTTTTTCAACACCACATGGACACTTAGAGTTCACCCGAATGCCATTTGGTTTAAAGAACGCACCTGCGACTTTCCAAAGGGTAATGGACTGTGTACTCACGGGTCTCCAGGGTGTTGAATTATTCATTTATATGGATGATATTGTAGTTTATGCTTCTTCGTTGGAAGAGCATTCTCGGAAATTAAGAGCTCTTCTTGCTCGACTAAAATCTGCTGGATTGGCTCTTCAGCCTGAGAAGTGCCATTTTCTTAAGCGTGAAATTGCTTATTTGGGACATGTGATTTCTCAGGACGGAGTCAAACCAGACCCAAGGAAAATTTCAGCTGTGAAACTTTTTCCTGTCCCAAAAGGAAAAAATAATATTAAGCAATTTCTTGGTTTAGTAGGATATTAAAGCATTTTAGGCCTTATCTTTTTGGGCAGAATTTTACTTTGGTAACAGACCACCGACCCTTAGTTTGGTTGCATGGGCTGAAAGATCCTGTTTCAAGATTGGCTCGATGGAGAATAAAGCTTAGTGAGTATGATTACACTATTGTGTATAAACCCGGAAAAATCAACTCAAATGCTGACACTCTGTCGAGAAACCCCTCAGAAAGAAATGAATCCATGGAGCCAAACACCAACTTAACTGCTACGATTACTGCAGGTCGTACGTATGTAGGTATGGTTGACGCTCGTAGAGATGACGATGGCAATGAAGATCTGGGGGTAGTATTGGAACGGTTATTTTGTATGACTCTCGTAAGGAAAGAAAAAGAAATTGAGGGTGAAACTCAATTGAATAATCAGGGATCTCGTTATCAGTGCGATACGCTTCACAACGAAAGCGGACCCAAGCAGCGAGGGGATAGGCAATGTGAGTCTGATGGTTCCGAGTTTTTGGGCCTTTTAAATAAAAGTTTGCTTTAAAATCCGAAACAAGTATCTAGCCTAAGTCAGGATTTGGTGTCGCTTTCGCCCCTAACTTCGGCTGGATCACAGACAAGCAACGCCTGGAGTGAAAATCCTATTACGAATATACGTACTGTAGGTGAAATTGAAGAGAGTTCTACAGGTTCCTGTATGGATATCCCGGTGAACCAGATCTTAACCCTGGAGAAGGATTGTATATCTTACAGTAAAGATAAGATTTATTTTGGAAAAGGGAATATTGCGCATCTAATCTCTGCAGATGGATATTCACTATCAGAAGTGAATGATAGTCTAGAGGCCAAGGGTCTTTTGCGGATTGAAGATGTCCGAAAAGAAAATCCGAAGCCCGGTGAAACTATAGTTTTTAATCGTAATGGACGATTTGTTTTTAGTCTTGTTGTAAATAACAAGAGGGATGACATAATAGTTATGAAGGAACTTTCAGAAGCGGTACTTGCTCTGAAGAAGGCTATGGAAGCTTTACAGATAACCTCAGTGAAAATTTCAAGTAAAGGAAATGATCTAGGTGAGCTTTCTTGGCTCTCGGTAGAACAAACAATCAGAAAACATTTTAGTAACTCAGGACTTTTGGTAGTTGTTTGTTCGGAAGAAATAATCATTCCTCCTAGTAATATGAGGGATGATATAGTGAGAGAATTTCATGAATCAGTAGTAGGTGGGCATAAAGGAATCTCAAAAACCTATTGGAGAGTAAGAGATATCTATTACTGGGAAAACATGAAGGCTGACGTTCAGAGAATAGTAGGATCTTGTACTAATTGTCAGAGAAATAAATTGGAACGAATTGGGACTCGACAACCCATGGTGATTACCGATACTCCAAGGGGACCTTTTGATAAAATCCAAATTGATTTGGTTGGACCCCTTCCAGTATCTTTGAAAGGAAATTTGTATATTTTGACAATTCAATGTAATTTTACAAAATATTCTGATGCGATCCCTTTGAAAAATATAGATTCAGCGACTATTGCTTTAGCTTTAGCCGAGGAATTTATTTCCAGATACGGTTGTCCTCGAATAATTCACACTGATCAAGGATCAAATTTGATTAGTCAATGTATTAAAAATTTTTGCAAAATTTTCCGTATAAAGACAATCCAATCAACTGCGTATCACCCACAAAGTTTAGGATCATTGGAACGTAGCCATCAGACATTGATTGAATATTTGAGACAATTTGACACTATTACAAATTGGGACGACTGGCTTAGATTTGCTGTGTTTTCTTATAACACTAGCATACACGAAGCTACAGGCTTTGCTCCTTACACGTTAGTCTTCGGAAGAGAGGCTAATATTCCAAATAGCTTTACTCTTTCAGAATCAGACAAGACTTATCTCGGATACTTGAAGGGTCTTTTTCAAAAATTGGACAACGTTCAGTCACTAGCTTGGGACCGAATTCAGTTGGCTAAAGAAAAATCTAAACGATATTATGATCAAAGATCTAATCCGAAATATTTTAAGGAAGGAGAACAAGTGTACTTGAGAGT
The DNA here is from genome assembly GCA_932178445.1 of Andricus quercusramuli. NCBI lineage: Eukaryota > Metazoa > Arthropoda > Insecta > Hymenoptera > Cynipidae > Andricus > Andricus quercusramuli. The sequence continues at coordinate 3,827 of CAKNXH010022470.1, read as the reverse complement.
GAACAAGAGGAAAGATAAATTCGAACCCTATTTCCATGGACCTTATGTTTTACAAAAATTGTTAGGCGAAAGAAATGCCTTAATCAGAATGGGACCTAATAAAACAAAGATAGTGCATACCGACAAGTTGAAATTGTGTGCTCATCCTTTAAGCACCAATAAGGACACACAGACTTCAGAAGTAACAGAAACTTCTGTAGTAAACCCTAATACCTCAGAGTCAGAACAGTTAGAGCAAATCTAAAACCAGACTGAATAAAACTCATTGCGGTCAGAAAACAACAAAAATTTTTAATCAATTCTCCATAAAAGGAACCTTTTTCTACGATGATCTCCTTTTCTTCTCGGTGGAGATGTTCCAATTTAGTTGAAAACCCTGAAACAAAAGAAAAATATATTTCAAACAAAGAAATAATTCGTGGAATTTGTATAATTAATTGAATAAATTCATTATTAATATAAATTACTCATCTGATAATTTCAGTTAACGGCCAGCATTGACATCCAAGAATGTTGAAAAGGCAGCTATTAAATACCTGAAAATAAGAATGTAGTAAGTTTCATGGTAATATTCACCTATTTGTAAAAGGGAAATTAAGAAAAATGAAAATGACAAAAAAATATATGTAGAATAAAAGAAATAAAAACAATTTTTAAAAATAAATTGTATTAAATAGTTGAAAATATTTTTTTAAAGTGAAATTTACATAAAGATACGCAATATCTTTATTTTATATTAAGCTTTTAGTGACTCTAGAAAATGTCAGGACTACTCTAAAAAAAACCAAACAACTTTTGAAGCAAATTTCAAACAAATTTAGCTTTTTGATGGAATTATAAATCTGTATAACCTTTACATAAGATAGACCATATCTCCTAGATATTTAAGAAAAATATTTTTATCTTTATTTTGAACAAATTCAAGTTGAAATATACTATATGGAATCGTACTACATTTTAATATGCAGATATATGTATATTAATTGATTAAAATTACATTATATAATTTAAGGTGGGAATATATTAAAATGATAGAACTTATCAATTTAAATATTAATATTTAAAATATTTTAAGTGAATTTACCTTTTTAAATATATCAATAGATTTGAAATTTCGCGCCAAATAAGAGAAGAAAATGTATCTCTAACCTTCATTTTCAAATTTTCGAGTTTAGATTTTAAGTTTTTATTTTTCTTAAACATAAAATCAAATTATCCATATACAGTCTACATGAATAATTCTTATATGTTAATTTAAAATTTTAGTACTTGTATATTTAATTTAGAATTTATAAGACAAATAGCAGTTTTTCTTACATTCTTTTGATAAAATTCAAATTTTCGCGCCTAAAAATAGACATAACCCCATAAAAATTGATTATTGGAAATCTATGAAAAAGATCTATTAATTAAAATAAATCTTTCTGAAAGAAACAAACAAATTATGTTTTTATAAAATAAATGTATATAATATAAAAATGTAATTGATTTGAACTTCAATTTTGCCTATTTTATATTTCATATAAAACTGACTTAGGTGGGGAGGGGATGTAGATCGAAAACATTACCACGTGCGTCAGATTTTTTCTTTGTAATGAAATATAATTCTGAACGAATGATTAATATTGAAACTAAATTAACACTACATGACATTGTTCTTGCCTTAAACTTCATTGTCGAATTGTCTGAAGTTTTGTTTACTCTCAAGGGACTGTGAAAATAAAAATGAAATGATAAAAGGGATGCTCTATTGAGTCATTTGGTTAGAAAAACACTTGTTGCTTGATTTGATAAGCAAAGGGATTTTGTGAGGGCTAGTCGATGTAAACCCCTTACATAGGTATCATGTGAAATGAAAAATTGTTGAAAAAAAAATTTCATAAAGTGAAAGTTTTTTTTGTGTATTTTGAAAGTGGAATTCAATAAAGTTTTAAGTGAAAAAAAAAACATTTGAAAAGACTAAAGGAAGGTTTTTCAATCTTTTCTTTATGAAAAATTTTAATTAAAATGGAAAACGGAGACGAAACCGACTCAGAGGGAGAATATTTATTAAACTATAACGAGAATATAGCCGAAATTTATCACTTACCCGTTGGAGTTACCTTCTCAGTTGTAAGTACTATTCTTTTTCCTTTCTTCACCTTCTTCATATAATCTCCTTCTTACCTTTATCCTTACAATTTATAATTTTGTTCAAACAAATAATCAAAGATTAAATTATACCATTTCTCAAATAATTATTTTCTGCTCTTTTCTTTTCATCATAATTATAATATTTTCCAAATAGGAAGAGAAATAATCAAAACACTTTAATGTATTTCTAACATTGCTAATATTTAATGCATTCTTGTTTAAAAATTTTAAATAAAAAGATTTTCTTTCCAGAAATTAAGGTAAAATTATTTAGACTCAATTAAATGAATTCTGAAAAAATTAATAAGCAGACCCTGCAGATTGAAACGAATCATGAGTTTAGTACCTCTATTTAAATTTTTTTTTCATAGAGATCGAAAAGAAATCTATTTTATAATGAATAATTTTATGCAAAATAAGCATGGAAAAAAGATTCATTTGTCAAAATAGAGTTTTATTCTATTTTGCATGTAAGAAAAACATAATAAAAGGAAGGAATGAGCTTAAATTCTGTTGTTATAAAAAAAATAACAAATATATGTTTTTAAATTACCTTTCTTTTAAATTTCCATTCTTCAAAATCCTTTTATTTTTCCTTTTCCTTTCAGTCCAATTGGGAATCAATCCAGGGAAATGATTCGAGACTAAAACACCTGTCAGCTACGTTATGGGTTGGTAGAATAAACGGCCTCTGGGTGTGGAGGTGTAAGTCTTGCCATTCTCGAGGTGAACTTCCAGTAGGGCCCCTTGAGCATGAATCCGTTCAGGAGTACCATTATGCCACCTTCCAGGACCTGGCTACAACTAGACTTTGTGAGGGCTGTTCCTCCGCTCCCTTCGAAGTTAGAAATATCAGCACATGTTGGGCATGCATGTCAGCTTTAGCCGAAGCTGACTGGGACTTGGCTGTCATGAATCCTAACAAAGCAATTCAAGTCAGAATTATCAAGGTCGAGGACATAGGCGAATTTGGACCGTCCTCCGTGCGAGAAATAAATCCGGACGTAGAACCATCTTACTCACTCTTTTTTTTTGTGAATGTCATATGGGGACCTTTTGCGGAAGCAATGATTGTTCCCATTGAAATTCAGGAGGAAGAAGAGCTATGGCAGGAAGTCAACGGACTTTTCAATTTTGAAGAGTCCGGAGATTCCGGGCTCGGGGGGGACGTCCCTGATGAGGAATAGGTTCCTTAAACTTAAAAATAAAAGACCCGACCATCTCGCGAAAATTTAGCTAGAGATTTAACATCGCAGGGCATGTGTACAAATGTATACATATAAATAGTTGTCTTTTGTTTTGTTATTTTATTTAAACTATGGTAACCCGAGGTTTTAAAAAATGTTGTGACGAAAATGTATTTTTAATTTTTTCTTATTTTTATAGGTTAAGTTATAAGTTAACCTAAAGGTATATTGATAGAAAATGATTTCCTTTAATTAAATGGGAATTTTTGAAATATATATATATTTACGATTTAAGATAGATCTTGCATTCAAGATATAATGATGACAACGTTACCATCTTTTTACTTTTTATCAAAAACAATATTAACCTATGCAAAATATATCGTTTATATATATTCTTAAAAAGTGTCTTCTTTTATTTTATGAACCTATCTTAATTACTATTAATTATTTTTAAACTAAAAATGGAATTGATTTTCTTACCTGTTTAAGCATTTCTCCTATTTT
>CAKNXH010022467.1:0-12313 GCA_932178445.1 Andricus quercusramuli | reverse complement strand
AGAATTACATTTTGGACAAATTGTTTAAACAATGTTTGTTTAAACAATTTTTTTTAACTTTGCTCACGGTATTTCGGGAGCCTTAAATGAGCCTTAAATTATTTCAGGGGTGAAATTTCGTTTTATTCACTCGTTGTGGTATTTTTCATAACGTTAAGCTGGCACCACACAGTACGTTTTTTAAAAAAACAAAAAAACAAAAAATCTGAGGAATTCCGTTTTTCGATATTTGGAGAGCCCTAAATGAGCCTGAAATTGTGGTAGGTAACACGAGTTGGTAGAATTACATTTTGGACAAATTGTTTAAACAATGTTTGTTTAAACAATTTTTTGTAACTTTGCTCACGGTATTTCGGGAGCCTTAAATGAGCCTTAAATTATTTCAGGGGTGAAATTTCGTTTTATTCGCTGGTTGTGGTATTTTTCATAACATTAAGCTGGCACCACACAGTACGTTCTTTAAAAAAACAAAAAAACAAAAAATCTGAGAAATTCCGTTTCTCGATATTTGGAGAGCCCTAAATGAGCCTGAAATTTTGGTAGGGAACGCGAGTCGGTAGAATTAAATTTTGGAGAAATTGTTTAAACAATTTTTTAAAACTTTTCTCATGGTATTTCGGGAGCCTTAAATGAGCCTCAAATTATTTCAGGGGTGAAATTTCGTTTTATTCACTCGTTGTGGTATTTTTAATAACGTTAGGCGGGCACCACACAGTACGTTTTTTAAAAAAACAAAAAAACAAAAAATCTGAGAAATTCCGTTTCTCGATATTTGAAGAGCCCTAAATGAGCCTGAAATTTTGGTAGGGAACGCGAGTTGGTAGTATTAAATTTTGGAGAAATTGTTTAAACAATTTTTGTTTAAACAATTTTTTTTGACTTTGCTCACGGTATTTCGGGAGCCTTAAATGAGCCTTAAATTATGTATGGGGTGAAATTCAGTTTTATCCACTGGTTGTGGTATTTTTCATAACGTTAAGCTGGCACAACACATTGCATTTTTCAAAAAAAAAAATAGAAAAAAAATTCTGACGATTTCCGGTCTTTGATATTTCAAGAGCCTTAAATGAGCCTTAAATTATGGCATTATCAAAAATGTGTTAATTTTTTTTTAACGACTTTTACGGATATGGTGGTGCTAGCTTAACGTTAAGCTAGCGCAATCAGCTTTTTTTTATAAAAAACGTTGAGCATTAAATTTCGCAATAGGGCATTAAATTAGCCTTAAATGAGCCCTAAATAGTGATATAGGTCATTTCTCAATATCACAATAGTGTTGTGCCAGCTTAACAGACCTCAATCGTGACTCAATACTCAGAAGTCTTTACTTTAGATGGAGACCCCCTACCCCGTGCAAATCTAACTGCACATGAAATAATCTTGAACTCAGGAAAAATTATCAACTTAAGATCCCATAAACTACCGAAAAACACAAGGAATTCGCACTTAACGAAACAAGTGAATTACTGAAAAAAGGTATAATAAGAGAGTCCCAATCACCTTTCAATTCACCATTATGGATAGTCCCTAATAAAGGAGGAAAGCTTAGAATGGTAATAGATTATCGTCAGATTAATAAAGACACCGATCAGGATGCATACCCTCTCCCGGTAATAGACGATATTCTCGACCAGTTAGGAAATGCAAAGTTTTTCTCAGCCTTCGACCTTAGTGCAGGATTCCACCAAATCCCCATGAAGGAAGAGTGCAAAAAATATACAGAATTCTCTACTATACAAGGGCATTTTGAATATAATAGGATGCCATTTGGTCTAAAAAACGCACCCGCTACCTTCCAATGTATGATGGACAATGCGTTCAGAGGACTAATTGGGAAAGAATGTTTCGTTTACATTGACGATATTGTAATATTTGGAAAAACATTAGAAGAACATAACAAAAATTTAGTAACTGGCCTGGAAAGAATAAAACAATTAGGCTTGAAATTAGAACCATCAAAATAAGAGTACCTACGTTCAGAACTAGAATACCTAGGCCACCTGATCACCGCAGAAGGAGTTGAGCCAAGCCCTATTAAGATCAAAGCAATCCAGGAATTCAAGCAGCTGAAAACACCTAAAGACGTGCAATCATTCTGGGATTAGCTGGATATTACAGGAAGTTTATAAAGAACTTGTCATCTATAGCTAGACCACTCACCAGGCTAACTCAAAAGGACACAATTTTTGATTGGACTCCAAAGTGTGAAGAAGCGTTTGAAAATTGAAAAACGCATTAACAACATCACCAGTACTAAGATTCCGTGATTTTAAAGAAGTACTCACTCTAACAACCGACGAATTGAACCAAGGATTAGGCGCAGTGCTATCCCAGACCGGACATCCTTGCTTATTTATCAGCAGAACCCTTAATAAAGCAGAAGAAAATTACAGTACCTCAGAAAAATAACTCTTAGCTATAATATGAGCAATGAAAAGGTTACGTCAATACTTGATAGGAAACAAGTTCAAAATCCAAATTGATCACAAAGCACTCATTTGGTTACACAATGTGAAAGCCCCTATCTCGCGACTCTTACGATGGCGATTACGGCTAGAGGAATATAAGTATGAAATAGAATATGATAAAGGAAAGGATAACAAAGTAGCAGACTGCTTATCCAGACTATTCCCAATCCACACCAGCGACATTCTACAACAAGCGCTAGACGGAATAGATTTAACTACCGACGATGAGCTATCAGATAGCGAAATTTTGGGTACACCAGTTAAACGCCCCACTATCATCAAGGATGAAATACTACAAGAAAGAATTGAAATCCCAGTCAGAAGAATGTGTGAATCAGTAGAAAGTAACGACGTTCCCAATAATTTATTTGGATCCGAAACACCTCAACAAAACCTAACGCCATCGAAAAACTCTGGAAAGTAATAAATAAAGAAGACATGCCAAAATATAATGAAGAGGATTGGTTACGGAAACTAGGCTGGTTCATAGATGAAACTATGAGCAAAAAACTGACATTGATAAGATTTATATTCAGTGACCCACTATTTACACCAATAGAAAAGGAACTGATACAGGAAATGATGGAATACCTATCTAACTTGTATCCCCACTTAGGATTTCATCTATGCTTTAACAATACCCGAGAATTAACGAAAGAAGAAAAAACTAATATCGTTAAAGAAGCGCATGCGGAACATCTTGGGGAAAAGAATACCATTGAAAAAGCGAAGAAAATAGGACAATGGATAGGTATAGATGAAGACATTAAAAAGTACGTCAAAACATGCCACATCTGTCAACTCCAAAAAACTACAAGAATCAAGAACCAAGCTGAGGGCATTAAACCAGATATTCCTCTGAAACCCAATGAAAAAGTAGCCCTAGATATATACGGCCCATTACCCGAAACAGTAAAAGGTAACAAATATATTTTGAGCCTACAAGGTAGATTAACCAGTTATACGGTGTTAATCTCAATGGCTAATGAGACAACTAGTTCAATAATAGAAGGGCTGCTCGATCACTACATCTACATCTTCGGAGCACCCAAAACAATCCTAACAGACCAGGGACAAAACTTTCTATCAGAAATGATGCAACAGTTTGAAGAAGCATTACACATCACTCATGTAAAATAAACAGCTTTTCATTCGCAGTCCAACGGAAAAATCGAAAGAATGCACTCCAACCTAGGGAACCTAATCAAAACAAACATTTCAAAAAGGAAACAATGAATGGGATGACAATTTGAAATTTATTAACTTTGCAATCAACACAATGAAGAACCAAACAACAGGATTTTCACCCTTTGCACTTATGTTTAGAAGAGAAGCTAACATACCATCATCGGTAGCGTGTTCACCAACCCTGACATATCCGGAACTAGTGAGAAAGCGTAAAAAGAAGCACAAAGAAAACCTACGATTGGCTAGAGAAAGAATAGAAACAGAAAAAACGAAGAAAAGAATTGACGACAATATCACTCACAAACACCCCCTATACAAACCAGGAGACACAGTAAAAATCATTAACAATACTAAGTCTAACAAGCCAGACCCCTCTTGGAAAGGCCCTTTTGAAGTTATTGACTACTTAGACAATAATAATTTACGAATAAGAAATAAGGACAAAATTATCCGAATTCATATAAATCAGACAATGCCCTATTTCACAGACGACAATGACACCCTTCTGGACCTTCCTGCTGGCCCTAGCACCGATCATCAGTGCTAACTATACCCTTGAAAAAATTCAAGGGAACGTCTACATCGAGGAAATCTCTAAAGTACACTTATTTCATGAAAAGTGGAAAATGGTTATAGCTATCAATAGGACATCCACCGAAAACCGGATTAAAGCCATCGACACCACCATTACTATGACAGAGCTAGCCTGTAACAAGAAATGCACACCTTATTATGAAGTCCCATTGTTTAGGAACCGCTACAATAGACTAGCTAGTAAAAACAATATCCTACACAAGTTATTAGGCAAACAACATCAAAAAAGAGTATTAGCGAATTTGTGGGTGATATATCCAAAACTCTGTTCTGAACATTGAGCGAATCTGACCTGAAACAAATTAACACCGAATTTGACACAATTTATACAGATAACAGAGACATAGCTAGCATCCTGTCAAATCATACAAAAATATTTCAATTAATCTTAGGCTCCTCGTCAACGGACTATAAATGGATAACTGCCAAGGAAAATACAATTAGCAATACTATTAGATGAAAAAAACGGGTATATCGAAACAGCGATCAACGCCATAAACGACGGAAAGCACGGGATAGTACATCCCCAAATTTTAACACCAAAGGTGTTGAAAGAAACCATTAGAGAATTCGAGACTCTTACGTGCCCACCGACAGATAGACCATTGAAAAATGTAAACAGATAGATGTATATAAAATATGTAGAAGAAACCAACCTAATGTCAAGTTAATAGGTAGCGAATCTTGCGAAGCCAGTTTACTTAGAAGATCCTCAGAAAACAAATGTAATCAGTTACCTTACCTGCTACACAAGGAAACTTTAATACCTATAATGTGTTAGAGTTCAAGATTTCAATTTAAAATGAATAATTTGTAAATTATGGACCCAGGACATGCAAACAGATTAAATCAGACAGATTTTTCGAAATAAGAAACTTATTTATTAGATCCGCAATTATTTTATAAATAGAATATAATATAACAGGGTTTACAAGAAGTACTAATTTATTAGAATATAAATCAACAGCAGTTCGTTGAATTTGATCTCAATTGTCAGTCTCTCACTCTCGAATCTGTCCTTGGACTTGTAAATTGATTTTACGAGCTTCCTAGAGAACGTAAATAATGCTCACGTCATTTTCAGTCTTATTATGAGTATTGCAGGAGCATGGTAGCTTGAATAGCGTACACCGTAAGAGGATCGTGGTTAGTTTTGACAGGGAAACGAGGCTCAAACTCGGCAGCCTAGACAGCCTGCACCGAGGTAGGTTGGCGAAAAACAGTTTGGATAGCGTACATTTTTGCCAGGTAAGCTATCCCTGGATGGTGAACTAGGATTCAGTTGGAGGAACACATTTCAAATACTATTCAAAATATAAAAATACCAGAGAACACAAATCATAAATCAAGATTAATATCAAGAAACTGGAGCTGAAATAGCGTACCCAGTCAAAAACGTTGGATTGTATTTTTCAGAGCCGAGGTGGCGTACCCGAAAAATAGAATCAGCAATTTTCCAGAGCCGAGGTGGCGTACCCGAAAACTAAAAATCCAAAATTTTCAGAGCCGAGGTGGCGTACCCGAAAATAACAAAAATTGTTTCTAGAGCCGAGATGGCGTACCTAGTTTTTTAATTACGGCAGCTGAAATAGCGTGCACCGTGTGTAAATAAAAAAAAATACCTTGGTTGCTCGTCGGAAGGTGTGCAGCGCTTTCCTGTAGTACAGCAGCACTACTAGAAGTCGGACCTGGCGAAAGACCACTCGAACGGTTGATGGGCCGTTCACCCGCTGGTGGTGATCCACTGCTCGGTCGCCTTCTTAAAGCTGTTTCAAACGAGCTTACTTTCGAGGAAAAACGTCCTGCGCTTTCTAGTGGTAGCCGTCTGAACTAGTCAGCCTTTTCCTACCTCCCATTGCTATGTATATAGATATAGGTACAATTGATACTTGATCCTTGCACGTATCAACTACTACCCATATTCGGTGTTTCGTAAATTGCAACCGTTACATCTGCCCCCTTTTCGGGAAGATTCCTGCTGAGGGAGCTTCTCGAAACTCTTAACGGTTGTTATTGATGTCTGTGACTAGTCCTTCCAACTCTAGCCTTTCTTTTGTGGAGATGTGGAATTGTAACTCCTGCCGCTGGTCCTCTTCAATACTGGTTACCTTTCGCCCTTCCATCCTGATCATCATCTTCTCCTTTTGGGATAACGTAGCCTTTACCATTGCTGGCTGGACTGCTCTAATACGAAGCTTAGAACACTTTATTATTTTCGGCTTGCGAGAGGTTCGAGGACCTAAATTCATGCCTCGAAGGTGATCCAATGAAATGCTGACAGGGATCCTTTGGATTGGTATCTGGAACTCCTTTGGTTCAAGATTGGTAGCCTTTAGTAGATAGCGAACTTCCTCTAAAACTTTAGTAAAACCCTTGCTGTCTCTGGGGGCAGTTCCTCGCTCAGCTGTTTCTACTGGCTGATCTATTGGGCTCGATTCCGTTTGAGCAAGGGTCACCTTCATCCACCTACTTTTAGGATGCTTCTTCTTGTTTGTCAGGATCCGTGGGTGCCCGATAAGAATTGTTGGTTCTTTGATTTTTCGTCTGCTCACAATACCACCTTCATACTTGGCCTGTATTTGAACATCTTGCTTGTTTAGCTGGTAGTAAGATCGGGTTTCAGTTCAAGCGTCCATATTTAAAAAAAAATACAAAAAAGAAATATAAAAATAAATCGCGTATCATTTTCTGGACAAACACAGACGGACAGGAACAACAGAGATCAACTTGTTTATTCATGATATGCTCGGATGTCATTTGCGTGGAACATGCCCCTATCTTTACCGTTAGATTGATCCTTAACTACATACGTTCCATTTCGAATTATTTTTGCATTCAAATATGGCCCTTCGAACACAGCCATGAATTTTGCTGTTCGCTTAAGAAATTTATCAGAAAGATTATATGCCTTGACCAGAACTTTATCCCCTTCGCGGTACTGGGTCATATTTTTACTTAAATTATATTTTTCTGCTCTTTTTAACCCCTTCCTTTTGATGGAGTCTCGAACCCATATCAATTTTTGTTCATAAGTTGCTTCCTGTTGTCCTTCTGGTTTTGGAATCCAAGTTTTCCAGAATCGAGTGGGTCTTCTTTTTCTCATAATCTCGAGAGGTGTCAATCCCGTGGTCTCATGATGTATCTCATTGATGATGTTTTCAATAATTTGTAACCTATCATACCACGCGGAATGTTTGTCCTCTTGAAGTAGGATACGGAAGAATTTGGACAACTCTCGATTGACTCTTTCCACCATATTGGATTGAGAATGTCTGATGGAAGTGAAAGTCTGTTCAATTCCTTCCTTTTTGAGTTGGTCTTTCCATGTCTTCGAGGTAAACTGTGTTCCATGGTCAGAAACAATTCTTCCTGGTTTTCCATATTGAGGAATAAAACTTCCAAAAATTTTAGCTATTGCAGCCTGTGTTGTTTGCTTTTTAACACCATATAGTTTTATGTATTTGCTAAATCCATCGAGAACAGCAAACACGAATCGGAATCCGAGTCTAGATGTAGGTAGTGGTCCATAGTAGTCGACGAATACTACTTCCAGTGGTGTTGTCATGATGATTGGCTGTAGAGGAGCATAGCTAGCTTGGGTACTAGTTTTGTTTTTCTGACATACATCATAACTTCTTAATATCCTCTTCGCTATCTTATATAAGTTGGGGTAGTGAAAATCCTCGTTTATTATGAGTCGGCATTTCCGAGCTCCGATATGACCATAAACCGAGTGGCATTCGTTTATTATTTTCGTGATTATTGATGTAGGTAGACAAATCTTCCACTTGCCGTTGCAGCTTTTATATAAAGAATTCTCGTGGAGCAGGTATTTCTCTCTGTCCTTGATGTTCTCAATCACATCCCTTAGGCTAGTTTCTTCCTTTTGCCTCTCTTTTAACGCCATGAACTCCTTTTTGAGTTGACAAGATGGTCTTGTTGCTAATCGGTGTATTATTACTCGCTTATCTTTGGTTTCGGATTTATCTTCGTGTCCTGATGTTTGCCTGCTAAGAGCATCTGCAATTACATTTTTCTTTCCAGAACAGTGTTCCACTCGTATGCGATTGTCCTGGATGGCAAGTATCCACCTAGATAGTCTTCCACTCAGCAGTTTGCAAGTCTGAAGAAACGATAGTGCCATGTGATCAGTTCGATGGATGATCTGGGCACCTAGTAGGATGGATCGAAACTTTTGTAGAGACCAAACTAGGGCTAGGAGCTCCTTTTCTGTTGTGTAGTAAGCTATCTCTACCCCCTTCAAGGTTCTGCTGCCACAGGCTATGATCTTTATGTCCTGTTGATCATAAAGCTGATAAATTTCAGTTCCTAGAGCATAATCGCTGGCGTCTGTTTGCATATAGTAGGGTTTATGGGGATCTGAAAAGTAGAGCATAATCCATGAACAAAATAATTCTTTCACACTTTCGAAAGCTTCTTGGTGCCTTTGTTCCCATCGCCATTTATTCCCTTTTTTGAGCAGTTGTAACATGGGTACCAGTTCTTTAGATAATTTTTCCGTAAATTTAGCACTGAAGTTTACTGTTCCAAGAAATCCTTAAAGTTGTTTTTTGTTTTGTGGCGTATCAAAGTCTTTGATTGCTTGAATCTTACTAGGATCAGGTTTGATGCCACTTGCTGAGATGATGTAACCTAGGAAAGTAACTTCCTTTCGCTTAAAATCACATTTTTTAAAGTTTAATGTTATGCTATGACTCCTGAATCTTCCGAATATTAATTCTAGGTGACATAAATGTTCATCGTCTGACTCCGAGGCTATCAGAATGTCATCAACGTAAGATATAACAAATTCTTGCAGGCCTGTCAGTACAAAATCTAGACCTCGAACCAATGCAGCTGTACTAGTTTTCAGTCCGAATGGAGTAACATTATATTGATAAAATTTTCCTTTATGCAGGAATGCAGTATATTTTCTAGAGTCCGGGTGAAGAGGAATTTGCCAGAAACTCATGATCATGTCCAAACTTGAGAGTACCTTTTTATTCTGGCACGATTCGAAACAAGATTTCCATGTTTTCTGTGCCTTCATGGTGCTCTTCCAGTATCTCATTTAGTTTTTTTTGCATCAAGGCATAAGCGAATTTCGCCGGATTTTTTAACAGTCACAACTAATAGATTTATGTAACGACTTGATGATATACTGATTATTCCTGAATCCATCATCGTTTGTATTTCCTTATCGACCTTTTTTTCGTGATTGATTGGAATTCTTCCTGGTTTTTGCGTAAAGATGTCGCGATATTTCCAGACAAGGACTTTATACTTGAATTTAAATTCTGGTTGTTTGGACTCGTTTTCAAGTATTTTAGTTTCTACATCTTCAATTTGTAATTCTTCTTCAAAGTTGGTCTTGTCTCGGGTTAGTGAAATTTCGTGTATTCCTTTTGTGAGGGTATTTTCTGTTGTTTTTTCGTTTGTTTTTAGAATATATTTGTTGTCATTGTGATGTAAAGTTAGAGTATCTTCTTTTAGGTTTATAATTCCACCTAAGGGTTTCAAAATATCTACTCCTAATACACACCATTTAGTGAGTTGTGGTACTACCAATAGTACGCATTGGTGCTCCATCTCAGTAAATTTTAAGTTGACAAAGATTTGTTTTTGATTTGATTTAATCTCATGTTGCGTAGTCTCGTTCCAATAACGTTGTTTAAACTTAGTGCAGAATCCTCGAAAATCATCGCTGTCTTCTTTCACCAAGTCCCACCAATCTTTGGCCGTACCCCTCAAACAACTGCCGATTATAAATGCACTCTGTATGTTAGTGGGTTTAACTGCAGCCCAAAAATTAGTTCTTCCAAAAATTTGATTGGTGAAAAACCTTAATTAAAAATAGGTATTTTTGAAGTGATTCTGAGACTTTCGACATTTCCGCTATTTCCTAAATTATTTTGTTGTTCTAATCCAAAATTCTGGAACCTCTCTTCAAGCTGGTTCTGTTTCAGTGATATTAGACGGATATCCTGTGTGTTTTTGCGAACATCTTCTTCACCTAAGTTTAAAATTCGTTTACTCGTAGTCATTGCACGGTCCGTGATGCCCTTCAAACCTCCTCCAACGACTTGAAATCGAATTTCGTTCATTTTTCTTAATGAACTGACTTGGATAGTTGTTTCTTCGAACATTATAGCCTAAGTTCAGCATATTTATCCGAGTAGTCAGAATTGTGAGAGTCGCTTTCATTATTTCTACGTAGGACCGTTTTCGAAGAAGTTAAATTTAATTCATCTCGCAATGATCGCCGTTTTTCTGGCCTACTTACTTTGGGAATAGTACCCAGAGATCTTTCGATAGTTGGTAAAGTATAATCGCCTAGTGCGATTGGTGATAATAGAGGTGGTCCCATTGCCCCCTGAACCTCCTCTGCTGGTGTATTTCCAGGAGCATCAATAACCGTTTGAAAATTATAATCTTCAATTTCGACTTGCGAATTGGCTGTAGGCGTGCGCTTTGGTGGTCTACCTCGCGGCATTTTAATTTTAGTTTGATTCAATCTGTTTCTGTTTAGACGCTGGATCCCTGTTCGGGCGCCTATGTTAGAGTTCAAGATTTCAATTTAAAATGAATAATTTGTAAATTATGGACCCGGGACATGCAAACAAATTAAATCAGACAGATTTTTCGAAACGAGAAATTTATTAGATCCGCAATTATTTTACAAATAGAATATCATATAACAGGTTTTACAAATAGTACTAATTTATTAGAATATAAATCAACAGCAGTTCGTTGAATTTGATCACAATTGTCAGACTCTCACCCTCGAATCTGTCCTTGGACTTGTAAATTGATTTTACGAGTTTCCTAGAGAACGTAGATAATGCTCAGGTCATTTTCAGTCTTATTATGAGTATTGCAGGAGCATGCCCTGCTAAAAATTCCGGACAAATTTCGGACAACTTTCGGATTCGGAAATTCGTCCGAAATTGTCCGTTACGTGATCCGGTTTTTGTCCTCTGGATTTTATCCTGTTGTGTATGAATTTGTCCGGCCGAAGGAGCACGGCAATAAATCCCAATATCATGCGGTAGAATCCGAAAGCTGTACGGTCTGACGGATTCGAACAATCCGGGTTAGAACCGGTTGAGTCTGTGTGTTGTACGGTCTAGACTTAGAGATGGATAATAGGTCATTAAAAAAATCGAATCTACGAATGCAAGATAAAGTTGTAGATTGCTTCGAAAAAGTGCATTGTAAGTTTGTGGATAAAACTACAAGAGTTAGAATATGTTCTTAAGATTTAATTGAGTACAATACATTTTAATATTATATTAATTTAATTATTTGCAGCAAGCGTGAAGAAAATTTCTGTTGCCGGACAGCAGGAACTTAAAACACAAATTTTATCAGGTGAACATTTAGCTGTGGGTGAACTCAATATTGCACCTAACGAAGTATGTTCATTTATATATTTTTCGTTGTTGTACTTTTTAAATCTGTATCTAATTTTTTTTAATTAAATGTAATTAAATGGTACTTGATTACAGATCCATGCAGGACACGGTGTCTGGATCGACAGAGACGTATATGATTCAATTCGATTCCAGCCAAAAGTTACTCCACGAAAGTTTATTAAAGCAATTGCAACGCCAATTTTTTCAAACGAGGTGTTACAAAAAAAGTACAGTTAAGGGCTACAAAAAAGGAAAACCCAAACTTCCTCCGATAGGTCTTGAAGCTCTGAAAGGTAATTTTCATATCTTATAATCTATATGTATATCTGCATATCATGGTCGATTTTGAGTACATAAAATCAAGTGGCCTAAAACATATGATGCTTTTGTAAATCCATAGTTGTTGACCAATCAGCATCAAATTTTGCATACATATACTCTGGGCTCCCTGAAAGGTTATTAGAGCAATGGGGGCAGATGGAGAGGGGGGGGGGCACCCCCACATTTTTTCACAAATCAGCACCAAATTTTGTATACATATTCTTTGGGCTCCCGGATAGGTCATTTGAGTAATGAGCGGGCAGATGTGAGGGGGGGGGGAGGTGGCGCCACAGGTTTTTAGTAATCAGTACTAAATTTTGCGTACAT
>CAKNXH010022464.1:0-11974 GCA_932178445.1 Andricus quercusramuli | reverse complement strand
TTTCACTGACCAATGGTATTTTTACAGGCGACGACGAAATTTTCCGTTCTAAACGTAAAGTTCGTACGAGGGAATATGTAATTTTGTTTGTTTCTAGTGTGTAATATTACACTACTGTTTGAGGGTCCTTTTATTTACATCGCTAGAAGCTGTAAATGCACACACTTTTGTAAAATCGCACAGTGAGTTGTGTGAAATTTACAATGATACAATATCTAATTTTCCGAAACTTTGTAATTTTACACAAATCTTTTTTTACAGAGCCACCACGAATGAAAAAATGTAAAAATGACCAAGGCCAAACAGGAGAATGTCTTGGGAGCATGAATTGTGGTTGGTGGGGAAAAAATATTGGTGGCAATGACTGTGTAAATGGTTGGCACCAAGTCTGCTGTGCTACATAGACGGAAAGCATACTATAAGGATGGAATCGAAAGCATTGGAAAACCATTAATTATAAAATATGATTCCACCCAGACATTGGACACATTCATGTAGAAAACGTGATCCGAAAAATGAATAATAAACTCTTTGAAAAATATTGAGCTGTCTATTCTTTTTAGATATTTGAAGAATTATTAAATTTACTTAAAAATCAGTGGAGAGGCACAGGCTTCACAAGACTTATTTAAATTTTGCTTTAGAAAGCCTTGTTATTTCTATACACGCGAGTACAAATATATTTTGAAAAACATGAGAGTTTTTTCAATAATTTTCCGTTTCTTCAAGTTGTTTCGCAAGAAATTCAAATGAAAACAATATTATATTAAAAAACTTTACTCTTCAGATTATATATATTTATATTTTAAACATATTTAATAAATAAATGCACTAATCAGGCATTTTTCAACCGAGAAATTTGTTCTTCTCTATGTCAATGTTTTTGATTAGAAACTTTATGATAATTTTAGCGAAATTCATAATTTTTCATCAATTCTGTGGTTTTCTAAACAAATTTAAGAAGCAGATGCATTATTGCGGTATCTGTCGACGGAATTTTTTTTTTTATGTCAGGCTCTTTAAGTCGGATCTTCATAATGAATTCAGCAGCATTCATGATCAGCTGATGAATGTTATTCGACAAATGCCTGATTAATGCATTTGTTTATTTCAACAAATTTGTGGAGACTTATGAACAAATTATGAATTTCGCTTAAATCATCATAAAGTTCCTAATAAAAAATATTGACATCAAACAAAAAAAAAAAAATTTTCTGTCGAAAAATGCTGGATAAATGCATTTGTTTACTGAATATGTTCATAATATGAACAATTATAATCTGAAGAGAAACTTTCTCTGTTATAATATTTTCCCTTGAAATTTTGTGCGGAGCAACTAAGAAAAAAAACGTGAAGTTATTGAATATTAGAGAAAACATTCTTTCAACAAATAATTTGTCAGAAAATTTTCTTTGTTCATTTTATACTATTGAAACGTCTTCAAATAAAGTGACTCTATGAAGCTTATAGGCGATATTAGTAATTTTCATTTCGAAAGAACGTCAAATACGAAAAATGGCCACTTTTTCGTCATATTTGCTTATTTATAAAAAATTTGGAAGCCTAATTTGAAAATGTGGCTTGACATCTCTCTTTGACATCTTATCCGCTTTTTTCAATTTTTTGTGTGTGTACAAATCTGTCAATGTTTGTTGGCTGTACGTTATTTTGAACCAAAAAAGTCATTTTCTTTGCAAAATATTTGAAATCGTTGTGAAATATTTGAAAAATCATTTTAATCTTTCTGGAATCTTTGGAATTATTGAAAATGTTTTTGAAATAATTGGTAATATATGTAAAATTATTGAAATCTTTGGAAGATCATTAGAGTCTGTGAAATCTTTCAAATTCATCCAAAATCTGTGAAATATTTGGAAAATCATTGACATATTCGTGCAAACTTTGAAATCAACCTGGAATTTTTGTGAAATCATCGTGAAATCTTTGGGATATCGTTGGAATTTTGCCAAATATTTGCAAAATTTATGTTGAAAATTCATTTCTTTTTGTTGAAAATTTAACATTTTTATTGAAATTTTGTTTCTAACAAAAAATGTGATTAAATATTTATCTCTTTTTTTAATTCAAGAATTTTGTTAAAAATTCATGTATTTTGCAGAAAATTATTCTCTTTTGGTGGCAAATTAAAATAGTTGGTTGAAAGATAAACTCTTTTATTGAAAATTATTATTTTTTATTAAAGGTTTATTATTTTCGTTCAAAATGCTAATATTTTAAAAACACAGAAGTAACCAAAAAAGTTACATATCAAAACAGTAACAATTCATAGTTTTTTGACATTTAAGAAACTTAAACAATACGTTTGGTGAAAAATTCCGGTATTTTGTTAAAACTAACCTTTTTTGTAGAAAAATAATCTATTTTATGAGAAGTTGTAGGCTCCGGAAGCTTCGATCATGATTCCTTAAAGAATCCAATCCCAAAGCTACTGGAACGTGTACGTCATCCGCTTCTGCTCCTTCTGTCCTAGAAGGTAAGCAAGAGCGGGAAATTTGCGCGTGATAACATCGGGCAACACTGTTCCTTGGAGTCAGGTCTCTAGCCGCGGATGACCTTACGCGGCAGACAAGACAGTTGGAGATGAAGGTTTCACCTCTGGATACTTTTTTCGAGCTACCAATCTTTGTAGAATTTAAGAGGAACAGTGTTGACGGACCAGATGGAGTGATCCCAGGAGAACAGCCTTGGTTGGCTGATAAATGAAGCTTTCATACCTCCAAGACAGCCGATTATGAGAATTATAAGATGGACTTTGTAGCCTTGGTACAGCCTACTCAGCTCGAATAGAAGTGCTTGATATTTCGCCCGTTTTTCTCCCTCCTTTGCCGTGATATTACCATCGGCTGATGCCGAGAATTCAATCACCTAAATGATCTTGTTCTTCAGATCTTGGAGGACAATGGCAGGCTTCGTAGCACTGATACGTTGAGTGGTGGAGAATGAGAAATTCCAGTAGATCTTACACTGATCATTCTCGACAACTGACTCGAGTTCCCCCTGGGCGTATAGCAAGACGGGCAATAGATCAACACCATAGAAATGCCTAAGATGGTAATATATCACTTTTAGAGCTGCATTGTGTCTCTCTATGTACGCGCAGCATGCATATTTAGAGCATCCACTGAGAACATGTCCAAGTGTTTCGGGCTCTTGCTTGCACGCTCGGCAGTTATTATCGCGTACAGGTACATTCATTATGCGCTCGCGGTAAACTAAGGTGTCTATGACGCCGTGTTGACAGGCAAAAAGAAATCCCTCGGTCTCCGATTTCAATCCAGCAGACCTGAGAAACATGTTGGACAGACCCATCGAGAGCTCTTCTCTACGTATGATGCCGTAGAACTTACCATGAAGGGGTTTCTCAGCATGTTCTATTAGTAGGAGCGTATGTTCTGCTTCCTGTATACGACTTTTGAGCACCAGAGGTTTGAGTGATGCTAGGCCATGTGTAATGCCGCTGGAATTAAATGGGAGGTCAAGCTCCTCTGCGGCCCTATCTGCTGCACGGTATAGAAACACCGCAGCATTAGCGACGTCATGTTGATGTACGGGTCGCATAAGGGAATCCGTGCTTTTTAGAACTGAGCAGACCGTAGCCAGAACCGTTCTTCGATGAAGACACTCTAAGCTTAGCAATCCTCTACCCCCTTTATCGCGAGGGAGATATATTCGAGGTACGGAAGATCTAGGATGAAGACTTCGTTGTATTGCCATCATCTTGCGTGTACTTCGATCAAGTTGTTTTAACTCATCGACGTTCCATTTTACTGCACCAAACGTGTAGAGCAGTATAGGAACAGCCAGCATATCGGTCGCCTGGATCTTATTCTTCCCAGATAATTCGGAAGCCCAAATTTTTCTGAGAATTTGGCGATACTTTTTTCCAAAGGCCGTTTTCAAGTTATGCACATGTTGGGTTTCCGCTTGTGGTATTCCAAAATATGTATATGTTTCTCCAATACCAAGATGTTGAATGGTATTTCCGCCTATGAGTGGAACATCCTGATCGTCACTGGATGATGTAGTTTCTAGTCTTCCTTGGTGTAGGTGGACGCAGGCACAATTCTCCAGTCCGAAGCGTATGCCAATCGCTTTAGAATACCTCTTTACCGCATCTACAAGGATGTTAAGGTCCTTTTTTGAGGAAGCAAAGAGTTTAAGGTCGTCCATGTATAAAAGGTGGTTGACCTTATATTCTTTTCTGTTCGGCGGGCCACATAGGTATCCAGAGCTTTTGCCTCGGAGCACAATAGATAGAGGCAAGAGGGAGATGCAAAAAAGTATCGGACTTAGAGAGTCTCCTTGAAAGACCTCCCTCTTATATGTGACAAAGCTTGTAGTCACATGTCATCTGTCAGATGTTATGACAAATCTTGTCCGCCACAAGAGCATAAGCTCTTTTATGCATCTCACTATTTTTGGATGCACCTCCATGCACTCAAGGAGCTCACAATCAGTAAGTAGCTCATGGTTCGTGTTATCGAATGCCTTACGGTAATCAATCCAAGCCATGGACAAATTGCGTCGATACCTAATCGAGTCCTGGGTAATACACCTGTCTATTAACAGGTTCTCCCTGCAACCTGCCAGCCCTCTCTTGCATCCACGTTGTTCGACTATTACACTCCATACCGGCTCGATAGATGTCAATATCCTCTCTTTGAGGATGCCAGTGAATAGCTTGTAGCTGGTGTTTAGACAAGCTATGGGCCTGTAGTTCTTTGGACTTGACAAATCTCTGGTCTTAGGGATTAATACCGTGCGTCCTTCCACTAGCCACTGCGGGACAGGTTGTTCTCCGTTTCAGAAAGTAGTAAATATACGAGCTAGATGTTGGTGCGTAGAAGTAAACTTCTTCCACCAAAAGTTGTTGATTTCATCTGGCCCTGGCGCTGAAAAGTTACGAAAGAGTGATATATCAGAAGCGTCTTCATTTAGCTGAGAAGTATCTCCATATACTTGCTCCCAGAAGACTTGAATCTCTTCTCGACTAGGCTGATTTTTAACTACACATGACGCTTTATTGAACAGACGGGAAGGATTAGTAGAAAAGGTGGAATTTTCCTGAATCCACTTAACTCGCCGTTCAAGGCACTGTTTCGCTGTTGAAAGAGATTTTACTTTTTGCGTCCAGTGCTGCTTGATGGTCGACAGTTTACACTTGTTCAGCGTGTGATTTGCTTTCCTCAAGTTTCGAGCAAGTGCCCTAACTCTTCGAGTGAACTTTTTATTTGATGTTATGTAGCTAATCACGCACTGAACATTTGATGCATGCCGTCTCGCCGTTTCAATTTTGAAGTGAAGCTGTGCAATACGCTCGTGTGTCTTACTCAGACGTACCGATGTATCGTTACTTCTATCGTCGCTAAGCAGGGATACCGCCTTCTCGTAAACTACACAGTTCAGATTCCAGAGATTAACATCTTCGGGGAGCAAATCGCGGAGATCAGTATTAGTCTTAGCTAATTTGTCCATCCTGAGGAAGACTTTTTGGTGGATAGATCTCCTACTTCCCATGTTGACATTATCGGCTATCTGCAAAGGTGGTCTTGTTGGAACGGGTGGAATGTTCGCTGGAGGCTGTTGCTCCTCTTCCTGTTGATAAAGAGCTTCATATCCGTTTTTTCGCAAGAAGGATACCTGATCTCTTAAATACTGAGGCGTTTTATGAGCATATTCCGGGTGCATATTGACCCAACTGTCATGTAACCTCTTCATGAATCCTCTCCGCGCCGGTGAGCTTCTTTGCCAACAGGTAAGAAGGTCCCTCCTGAGTTGGTCCGACCATTTAAATCGATGTTCTCGCGTTTGTCCGGGGTCATTGCCTGGTCGTCGCCTCGGTTCGTTCCTATTGCCACTCCCAACTGAACCATGGCCTCCATCCGAGAGAGGCCTATTGTGGGTGGCACTGCGCGATACTTGTGTCGTAACCGCATAATTCGTTGCATTGGGGAGTTAGCCCAAAGCAACGCGGCTGACTGCAAGAGCCGGAGCTCTCGGGCGATGGGGTCGCCACATCCCTACGCCACAAAATGTGGCGTAGGGATGTATACAAAATCTTTTTTATTCTTTATTATTCTTATTTTATTATTATTAGTATTTATTAGATATTATTTTTATTCTTTATCATTTTTATTCTACCACTTGGTTGAAAATAGTGAAGCCAGTCATGGAAATATTGGTTAAAAGTTGAATTATTTTGTTAAAAATTCATTCCTTTTTGTTGAAATTTTTTTTTCCAACAAAAAATTTGATTAAATATTTATCTCTTTTTTTTATTTCAAGTAAGGTAAATCTCCCGGTAATCGTGACGGTCCCAGTAATCGTGAATGATGAAACTCACTTATTTTTAGCATTTTATAATTGCAAATAGAAATTGCATTCATTCAAATAAAATAAAAAGCAAGAAAATTGGCATCACGATTACTGGCACTAGGGTCACGATTACTGGGACGTTTACCTTATTCGCAATAATTATGCACTTAACCTTCAGTTTCAGCAAAGATGGTACCAATTACATCTTATTATAATTAGCCCTGCGATTTATATTTACAGTTTTATTTTTTAATGAAAGTTACAATGTGCAAAAAATGTTAACATTTCTTTCTTAGAGTTTTCATTCAAAAATACAATTGAATCTCAGTATAAGCAACACAGAGTTTAAAAACACAATACTTCGTTCAATGATATCGAATACATCTGGGATTATATAATAAATAATTATATATACTGCCGCTTTCATGCTGGCTGAATAATGTCTCAGGTGCAGCTTTGACCAATGAGCGTTGGGCATTTCCCGTATTGACCAACGGGGCTTGGGCAAAGCCCGAAAAATCCTCTCACTTCGGGTTTTGACCAACGGCATTAGGCACTTCGCGTATTGACCGGACGAAACGCGAAATGCCCGGCCATCGCGTATTGACCGTAACATATACGTATAGATCAACGTAGCAGACGCAATAGGACAAATTTTTGAACAGCTGGAGATTGGAGGGAAGATCAATGTAACTTATTTAATTGTTTGAATTGTATATTAATTTCAATACAATTTTTACAGGCCAACTTCTTTTCTGTCCTCAGCTTCGATTTTGTCTGCCTTTGCTGCCTCCTTACGGCAGTCGATTTCAGATTTAGCACATTTCTTAGCAATGTCTGCAATGCATGCCTTAGCCTGAGTCCTAGATGATTTTACATCTTCTTTGAATTCGGCAAGTAGTTTTTTACAGCAGTTCTCAGCAGTCTTCAAAACAAAAAATTTCCATATTTTAAATCAAACTTTCCTGTATTAATTAACCCCATTACTGATCTTTTCAATATTGCTTGTATGCTCGAAATTGCTATAAATTTGACAATCTTGTCCTCACACAATAAAGTGTCGAAAATATTTTTTGAGATGTATTGAATGTGGATGAAAATATTCAAGAATTAGAAAGATTTTTCATGATAATGAAAAGTTTTTTAGCTCAATCTGATTGAGTTTCATAAACTCAAAAAAACATAGCTATTAATATTTAGCGATTTTTATTTAATTTTTTTAGCAATGCAATAACCTCAAAAGACTTTGACAACGGTCGATCCTTTTTGAGTGACATTTAATTTGAAACTTGTCAAAAACCTGTTAAGGTATACCATTAAATCAATAAATGTATCAAACTGATTTGGAAAATAGCACATATTGTATTTGAAATAGATTATAAATAATATTTTTAAGTACCTGGATATCCTTGGTATTTTTGGCATCATGATAACACTGCTGACATTTGCCCTTTTTGGAATTGAAACTTTTTTCTAATTTTCTACCAGGATCAGTTGATTTACCCATACATATGAAACTTATTTGGAAAGAATCTATTTCTTTACTATCTACAATTTTAGCGTCAGCCTAATGAGAAAGAAGAAGAAAACAATAACATATTTCCAGAAACTTTTTTAATTTAATAAATATCTAGAAATTAAACATCATTGTTTTCTACTGACCACAATATCAAGGGATCCATAGGCAAGAAGTAATTGATTCAAGGATTTATCAACTGAAGCAGCAATATCATCAGCTAACTTATCAGCAAACACTACCTGTAAAAATAAAAAGTGATGAGAGTTGACCAAGAAACCGATTCCCTGAGAACGTCTATGGCTTAATGTCTCTATTTGTTAAATTTTTCAAGAAGAAAATTAAAAACACAATATCAACAAGTCAATCTGTGCAAAAAAAAATTATTTTTTAACAAAAAGGCTCAGAAACATTGTGAATCCAAAAATCAGTTGTTTTGAAAAAACATATTCAAAAAGTTCAATATATGCAAAAAGAATTGCATGGAACGGCCTCAAAATATGTTTCCAAAGAATATTGTAATCGGCTCGTTAGAGACAAGTGCATAACAACATACTCGTTTTAATTACCAATGAACAGAACATTAAAATACAAAAATTTCAAATGTTTCCTATAAAAAATCGATCAAACTCTCAAAGGCTTTGTTATATCTCGAAAGGTCTCTCTTCAAATTTATTGAATTATTGCCCTCTCTCTTTGTGTACAGTAGAAGTTCGATAAGTTTCTCATTTCGGGGCTGCAGGGGCGGAAAATTCCAGGAATTGCGGACTTATCGGATGCCCTCTCTAGTAGCACGATATTAGGTGCGCGCATGCGTAAGACTGATGCGCGAATCATAAGCAAAATAGCACACGTAGTGGGAGAACCCCAATTAGTGTGCGTGCCGTGCGTGTGATGACATTTTAAGGGGAGTGTACACTTATCGGACGGCAACTTATGGGACTTGTACTGTATAACATTTCCATTAATTCCCTTTTTCATTGGTTTCTTTCATTCTAAAGGACTCTTACACCGTCCCAATCGAAATCATGGCCATGTGTGATTCTATGTTTCGATAGCATGCTATGATATTTCTGATTTCTATGAAAATTATTCTGATGTTCATCTCTTCTTATTCTTAGTGGTCTCCTTATTTGGTCTGTATATACTGCCTTGCAACTCCTACTTTTTATTTTATAAACTACATTTTGTTTTTCCTTTTTATCACGTGTGTCTTTGTCCAATTTAACAGTTTTGTCACTTTTGAATGGAATTCTATAAATTGTATGTAAACCCATTTTTCCTAATAAAGATCTCAAGGACTTTGAAATTTTATAAAAATAAGGTAAAACAACAGTGTTGTATTTATCAAAATCTCTTGTCTCTGTGTTAATTAAAATGTTCTTTTTTCTGATTTATCTGATGAATCTTGTTGTTTATATGTTTTTCAATGAACAAGGGTGGATAATGGTTCAAAAGAAGGATCTGTTTGCACATTTCAATATTTTTTTTATGGAAACTTTGATGTGATAATTTTATAGCCCTATCAACCTAGGATATAATCATGAGGAATTGTAATTCCTTTAATGAGTTCAAGAAAAACCGTACTATTTTTTACTGTGTTTTTTGAAATTATAATTAATTTTTTGATGATTTTACTAAGTAATTCTTCTAATTTTCTTGTCGGACAACCTATTGTTGATATTACTGCTGATGAATAATCAGCTTTGTGTGCTTTAATGAGACCATAAGATAAGGAGAGAACTGAATTTACAGTATCTATATCACTTTTATTAGTGTTTCCAAGAGATCCATTTAATCAAAATTTATTGAAAATCTTAAAAGTACATTTTTGGAATTTTTTGAGAGGGTTGTTTTCAATTATTTCAAAACTATTTTTGTCATCAAGAATTGTCATCATTTTTTTGTTACATTCGCTTTTCAAAATTGCTATCGTAATGTTAACCTTATCTGCACATTTTATCAGGGGATCAGGATTTTTTAAATTCATTCGTTAACTTAGAGCCTTCATTTAATTCTTTGTCCATAATTGAGAATAATTTATTATTTACAATAAAGTCTTTAGATAATCCTGATAGTTTAGATGTGAATTCTTGGAATTTTGTGAATATTTATCTCTACATCTTTTACAACTTCTACTAATTGGACACACTTTTCCCCCCAAATTTGTCACCGAAAGCTTCTACTAATCTCAAAATTTTCGTCACTTGGAAAGGTATATTAATTTTCGAAAGATTCAAAAAACATGGGTCCGATTTTTCACGTGAGAGCGCATGATGAATATCTATATTTAGTTTTTGAATATCACATTGATTTTGAATTAAATTCACAAGCTTTCTGTCCAGTTTTCTATTATTTTGAGTGATTCTCTGATTCATTTAATATTTTAAGAGTAAATTTAATTTGTTTATATAAATTATTAATTCTTGTGTGACAGTTACTAATAACCAAATTTAAAATTGATCTTTGGAATTTATTTGTGGTTTCTTGAAATTTTTCTCTATTTTTGATATTCGTGAATTCAAAATCTAATCTGTTCTGTGAATCAAAAATTTTTTTTGGGAAAACTTCGTGATTTTTGCATTTTGCTTTATAACTAAAGAAACAAAGTATTTTCACAATATAAAAAATAGGCAATCACATTTCTTTTATGGGGCCATCTCTAAATTACGAACAGTTTTTAGGGGGGAGGGATGTATTTTTTAAAAAATTCAAGAGATTTCCAAAAATTGGAAATGTTTTAAAGTATTCCAAGGATATTTCAAGAGAAAAAAAAATATGGAGGAATTTTACGGACTATCATCACATTTTATTTCATTTCACGGGCTCCCAGAGGATTTCATAATATTTTAATGATGTTTTAAAGAACTTATTTATAAGAATTGAGGGATGCCAAGGAATTTCAAATATTTGAAGATATTTTCGAATATTTCAAGGTATTTTCAAAAATGTTAATTTTTTTTAAATATTTCAGGGTATTTAAAAAAATAGAGTTTTTCTGCCATTTTGAATATCAATATACTTAATACCCACAAAATCATTCAACATCTTTTAAGCTTATCGAGCTTTGCACTATTTACTAAATACAACCATATATTTGGTGATCTATTTTTCTAGATTTGAAGGCAGATTGAACGAGAAGTAAAAATATTCAAAACCTTCAGTAAATTGATTCGATCTTCTAAATAATTGTAATTGCCAATATACAGTTTATTATGATCGCAATCGTTCTTCAAAATTTTCAGGTTATTTCAGGTCACGGTTAGCTTGTCGAAAAAAAATGGAAAAATGCATTATCAATGTTAAATAATTAAAGATATGCGCTAGTACACTAGAGTCCCTCTATAGCAACTATCTCGGGGGTACCCTTAATCAACAAACATGCTATAGAGGGACTCTCCGAACCGTTCTTCTTCTCCTTCTTGCTTGTGGCTTCTCATAGCACCTAACCGTAAACATCGCAACTCCGCTGACCTTGCAAACGCCTCCCTCTCGTCCCCTCGGACCGCCTTGTCTGTTATAGAGGGAACTGCTATAGAGGGACTCTAGTGTAATTTGAAGAAAAGAAGTCAAACCAGCCGCGGCGCGCCTACAAAGAAGCCTTTCATAATCTATTAAGAGATTAAGGCGTCAATAAAGTAGACGAAACCATTGAAACCTCTCCCTCCCATACTTTCTCTCCTCTACTCCCCCTCTGTTCTCAACCATTTACATTTCCTCCTGTCAATTCAAACATCGCTTCCCCTCACTTCCCCAACTTTTTTCACCTCTACTTCCCCCTTTCCTCACTTCCCCAGCCTCTACATACCTTCCTCTACTTCGCTTCCTCAGTCCTCACTTCCACTCTCCTACTGACCCCCACTCCGCTCCTAGCCCTCCCCTCACTTTTCCCCGCTACCAACGGTCACTTCCAATCATTTCCCACACTTGCCCATCCCTTATTACCCCTCAAATTCCGTACTTTTCCTCCCCTTATTTCCCCTCACTTCCCATACTGCTCCGCCCCTTGTTAACCCTTACTTTTCCTATTTCTCTTCCCCCTATTTCCCCTTACTTCGACTACTTTTCCTCCCCTGGCTTCCCCTCACTTCCCCTGCTGGGATAAAGTACGACGGAGGGGGG
>CAKNXH010022459.1:0-10056 GCA_932178445.1 Andricus quercusramuli | reverse complement strand
TATATATATATATATATATATATATATATATATATAATATACAATATTTAAATGTAGATTGTTGAATAAAAAGAAGGTAATCCATCTTGAACGTAACTTTTATTAAAATAGAACAAGTTTTTTTTAGTTAACGCATTCGAAAAATATTTTATGTTTCAAGCCTCATAAAATCAATCGTGCATTCTCAGAAAAACATTCAACTTCATACTCTAAAATGTCCTATATTTATAAGCATCACACACATTTATCTATTACTGCGAAATATAGGAACATTTCTGACGCATTGTCGTAATATATAATATAATAAAATTTGTCACATATTCAACTATATATATAGATATATAATAATGAAATATGTGATTTTGATATCCTATAATATTTATACCCCATCAAGTTTTATCATGGCGCAGCAAAAAGTATAAGAAAGAATACAACAATAATTGTCATTAATGTGTAAAGTTACTTTGTGAAATTAAGAATATAGGCGTCAACGTAGCATACATATCTTTTTATGTAGCTACAAATTTCTATCAACACGACAATATCTTCCTATGCAGTCCATCAGGGTATCTTATTATATATAATAATGATCATGAACACATTTAAAATACTGCAATAAGGACAGGTAACTCTTTGTATCACTTTTTACCCTTATATTTAAAAAAAGTTACTCTTCAAACAACGGACTAATTACTTTCATCTTCGTCGGCATCTCCGGCATCTCTGTAAAACATATTTTCGGGTTGAGTCTCCGCTTCTGTTGGGTCGAGATCATCTTCTTCTGAGACGGATGATTTTTGGGCATTTCTACAACGCTGCTTCGTTGATCGAAGATCCTCCTGCATTTTACATTTAAATTCTGTCACGTTCTGTGGACCCACAAACAGGGGGCAGTCTTTTACTGCTTCTAAAAAAATATGTCCTAATGAATGATGGAATGCATGGGATGTAATAAGCATCACAGTGGTTTAGTTTTAGGTACGAAAAGACGATTTCTAGCTTTCATAAATTGTATTGAACGCTTCAGGACTTTATGCTGATAAAACATATAAAAATATTATTTAATATGTATTAATATAGTAATTAATTAATTTAAATATTAGAAACAAATTTTAGAAAATGGAAGGTTGAAAATCAGATGAAGAATAGAATTTAAAAATTCGGACGTTAAGATTTTTTTCTTATTACGTTATACTTTGCTCAATAGCATTATTTTCGATTCACAAAATTTGATGACAAAGAGGGAAAAAAAAGGTCAGAATTCTTTATTTTACTTATATATTTTGAGAGATTTGATATTTTTTTCGATGAAATGGGATAAAGGAGGGAATAGGTAAAAAAGAGAGGAACTATTCACTTCCGGGTAATTTTTTCCAGTTAAACTCGCAAACTAGCTGATCTATCATCACAGTTTTCAGAGCGCAATTCAGGAACTCGCGTACCTTCGCTCCGCCCAGGTGTTGCAAGTAGTCGTACTGAAACAAAATGCAAGGAATGAAAATAATTTAATCACGTATTTTTTGGAAAAAGAAATATCCACCTAGGTCTCTCAGGTAGAAAAAACCTAACAGTTCCGTTAATTTATCCTCGTTCTGCTCCAACTGATAAAACTGCTCAATAGAGCTTAGCGGAAATCCTTCCGGTTTTCGCTTTAAATTTTGAGTCAGCTTTTCTCGCCCCCCACTTCTTTGTACCAGTAACTTAAGTATCTTCTCGGTTGTTTCTCTTACCTTCTCCACTTTTTCATTTAACGTCTCGCCTTGATTTTTTAAATTGCTGCAAAGTAAGTTTATGATAGAAGTGGATACAATGAAATTTGTATAAACAAAACTATTTTTTAAAACATTTAACTTACAGTAGAGAATTTTCTACTCGTTTGCGAAAATCTGCAAAATCTTTGTGGAAGTTTTCCTTTTGTCCTTGTGCATCCATATCATCTTCCCAGTTTGACAAGTGTAACTGATTTCTATTCATCAGTCCACGATTTTTTGAAGACGAAGCGAGACCATCTATACGAGAACAGCTTGGGGAAGATACTTTGAATTGTGATGGCTGGTCGATCATTACTATACTGTCAGAAATCGTTATGTCGGCATTTTCTTCGTATAAATCCTCTCCTGAGGGTTTTGAAATTAATGATGATGGTGTGGGTTCCGACAGAGGTAGCTGCTCTCCAGCCACTTCACTTTCATTAAGCGTTTCGTCAGTATTGTTTTTATGCAATTTTTTTGCAGAAGATGAAGGTTTTGTAGTCGAAGATTGTTTGTGTTTCGACGAAGGATCGTGTGTTTTTGGCATAGAATTGGAATTGGTTGAATTGGTTTTGCACCCGGTCGTGCTTTTTTGTCGAAGCTGATTTGGCTGAATCTCATTTAGTGATCCCTTAAATTTTCTAATGTGGTCCTTTATAGAGGCCGATAGACCGACGGATAATTTATTTTTGCGAGGAGCCTCATCTGAGGAAGTAGGTAGAAGAGCTTTAGGAGTTTTTATTTTCCGTCCACTACTGGACTGGCGAATAATTTTTAGCACTTTTGTTAGATTCTTTTTTGGCCCGTCCATGATGCTGAAAATCTAATATTGCATTGTGATTTAAAATATACATTTATTATTGGCAGGTTTTTGAAATTAAATTATTTTAATGAAAAGCGTATGGTAATATAAGCCTAAGTTATCAAAATCCTACATATTACTAGGAATCCTTAATAGTTTGAACATATGAAAGCAAAAACACCCTGGATTAACAGCGATGGAACCAGGTCCTGACCCCAAAATTAAATTTCCTCATTTTACTCCATAAACATTAGAATTACATCTTTGTTAGATAGGTAGAGCCTATACTCCTGTTTTGAATCAAGTCTGTATTCGGAGGGAAAAATTAGCGAATTTCAATACTTTTTGTGTAAAAAGATTCTTTCGAATGCTCGAGTTGGTATACAGGAATATCTGTTTACATACTTGATTTAATGATATTTATGGAGTAAACTAAGGAAATTCAATTTTTAGATTAAGGCCTAGTTCCATAGATTTTTAGACATCTTCCACACTTCCAGACTTGTTCATAATCCATATCATGAATATTTGAGAAGCGTATGATATGAACTTGAAAGATTGGAACTTGCATAATATTAAATTTCAAGTGTTCAAAATTGTATGTACAATATGAAGTCAGTACTGCCTTCATCAATATGAAAATTCTAAACCTGAGGAATTAAACAATTTCAGACTAAATGCCCGAGAAATTAAAAAATCTCAGACAAATTTTGTAAATGTTTCAGAAAGGATTGCTGCTATTTGGCGAAAAATAAGTATGATTAATATTTTTCGAGTATAATGAAAAGATATACTTTTGAGATTGAAATTGAAATACGTAGCTAAGCAGGTGTAGTATTTCAAAATTAAAGGTTGGAAAAATGAATAATTCAACATTTGAGGTTTTTTACATCAAACCATTGTACAATTTTGAATTTTGAATTGAAAACAGCATTATCTGAAAATAGTAAATTCTGTAACATACCATTTAAAACTATAACGGTCCGAATTCCTAAATGACTACTTATTACAACTGTTAAATTGTTGTGAACTCACATATTCTATTCTATGCAGATGAAGAAAAAGAGGTTATGAATATGCCTCGTTTTGCAATCTCTAGGCCGGAATTTCGGGCAGCACTAACGGTGTCAAGAAAGTGACACAAATCCAGTGATGTTCAACTGCATTTTCTTCTTCTCCTTCGGCATTGCTCCAGTTTGGCATTCTGTAAGTTGTATTCTTTACATCTTTTATATTGACTACGTCAAGTGTGTTTTTTAAGTTTGAGCAGTGATATACTCCTACTCCGTCAGATGTAACTCCAACATCATATATTGGTGTCATTATTCGAAACTCTTGAATAATGAGAAAAATATCTTCTTCTATTCGAAAAATATTTCTTATTATACAGACTTTTAATGTATTCAAGATACAACAACTATCGCGCAAAGCAGTTGAGAATGTGACGTTGCCCACTTCTAGTTTGTGAAATTGTTGGCAAATGGTTGCAGGAATCTCTCGTGGTAGCGGTCCTTCAGTATGTGGTTGTGACAAACGAATACTATTATTATCCAAGTGAGCAAAATTGTATTCAGAGCATTCTTTCATTCTTTTGTAATATTGTTGCAGAGATTGATCCGGCTTTCGAACACGCTTGGGAAATTCGGGCATATTATTTTCGTAAGCAAATGCACAGCATGAATCCAAATTGCCTAGTACCTCTGCATCATTTACAATGTGTAACAAAGAGTGTACATTGTACGATAAAAATTGCTCTCCGTATAATTGTTCACATAAAGTTACATAGGATTACAGCGCCTCTTGACAGTACGGGTATATTTCTGGGGGTGTTTCTTCGGAAAGGAGAAGACGCATTGTTGAGTGAAGCATCATAAAGTGTTCATAATGTTCGTCAAAAAATACATTTTTCAGAACAGCTGGAGACGTATAACAACATATTTGCCTGAATTCAGTGGCTTTAAAATTATTATACGTGGTTATCTCATTTGGTCTTCGACGATTGAATTCTGATGGACAGTAATCTCTGAGTTTCAACATTCGTGAATTGAGAATGTTAAGTTGCCTTGCATTGAGTCTTTGGAATCCGAACTTACCATCCACGTGTGCTTCAAAGATTTTCTTAACATTGCCAAGCCACACAGAGTGCATTATTTCGGATGGTACGCGTGTAACTAATCCCAATAATTGAGCTAATGGGCTTCTGCCTTTGTGATGTTCATCATCTACGATATTGCGATACTCTTCATCTGTCCTTGGTGAGTGTCTGATGCCTGGAAAAACCATTGTTCCCTGAAAGCCTGGTACAGTAGACCTATGAACTTCAACTTTACATTTAGAGCACGGGCTGGATGAGTTGTCCATAGTGGTTCAAGAGGAAAGCTCTAGCAGGTGCATCGGCGACAAAACATCGAAAGAATAATGGGATTCGTTTATTTTTTACTAAGATCCCACCTTCGTTCTGCAATTCTACAATTTCCTGAATTAACTGTTCATAGAAATCAAACGCGTTTGAAGGTTTGTGCCTCCCTTTAAATATACCTGCAATCATGGGTCTTTTGTCTGCTATATTGAAAATTCTAAACTGATGAGGCCAAAACTGATCCGAGCCTTTGTTGACCTTGCCTCCATCTGTACTCAAATCAATCTCTACTCGGTCAGGCAGCATATTTTCAGGAAGACTTTCAAGTTTTTTATCAGATTGCTCTTGAAACCTAGATGAAGGTACTCTCCTCCAGCGACTTGTTGAGTAATGGTGCTCACAACAATTGTCGGAGTCTTCAACAAAGTTCTTGTGTCCCTGGGTAAGTGATAAAAATTGAAAGGATACTCTCTAAGTGCTTTTAATCAAATATGGCCTTGGTTGTGTTTCAGATTCGCTGCTAAGAACGCATTTTTCAAAACCATCTTACTTGCAGCTTCCACATCACGAAAAGCGTTATTGAAATCAGCATCTTCTCCCTCCGAAGAACTCCAATCACTTTCCTGAATTACCTCCGGCACTGGAATGTCAGCATCAAAGTCGTACATTTCAGGATCATTGTCGCCTCCAGAACTGACTGTTGCTTCATCGTCATTAGAATCATCATGCCCATCAGAATGCTCGGAATCGTTCTCAGGTGAAAATGGTAGTACATCATCGATTTCAGATCTTTCGGCTTCAGCATTGGGATTGATGGAATTATCCCGAGTTGCATCGTTAGAGTCAGGTCCCACATTTCGAATCGTAGACAATCGCCTCCTCTTATGTCTTGCACTAAGTAACGAGAATCCTTTATTTTTTTCAGCCATGTCGGTCTCGTAGCAGAGCACTTTCTCTCTTTAGTCTTCCAAATCTTCATGAAAATAATGTATAAACTGTTTATCAATTTTGCAGGGATTTTTAATACAATTTTGGTAATGTATTAGTTTAGTCAACATTGTTCATTACTCAGGTGTAATTTAATTCAACAAATTCAAATTGCTTATTTTATTCATCTTTCTCTATTCATTTTTCATTGTGATACAAAAATAAACATATAGTTATAAACAATCTCAGGTGAAATCATGTAATTTTGAAAAATTTGACCTGTTTGTTTGAAAAAGTTAAAAAAAATTTTTTTTGCTAGAAAAACTGCACAAAAACCTTTTAATTCCTAGGCTTCCTCAAACCCATGTTTTATTTATATGTGAAAATGAACAAGGTTTGACAGAATAACATTAGTAAGACCGTGAAAATTTGGAAAAGCTTCTGTAGTATAAAATCACCAGAATTATAATTTGACATCAGTTGAATTTTTCTCTCCGCAGAAATATGTACATGACAATGATTATTATATTCCACGAAAAATACTTGGAAAGTTACAATGTCGATGTCTTCATTCAAAAATCTAAGAGAATTGCAATGTTTGCAATTTCAATTTTTTTTTCGTTGAAAAAATACAAATTTCATACTAATATTTTTTCATACGCAAGAGTTGCCTCGCATTTTACACTTAATACAGTTATACGCATTTTGCTTCTCCATCACAAGAAACACTTTTATTCATTGACGAGAATGCAATTATATAGTATACAAATATACTTTCTACATATTCGGACTTCTGAATAAATATATATTAGTTTTAGCTACATCTAAAAAAATTAACGCAAGTGTGAGGGTCACAGCAGTTCAATTTTCTCGAGAATTTAACTTTCAACCTATGAAAGATTGGAAAAAGGTAAAAAAAATACAAGTTAAAAATGATCGGGTTTGAATTTATCTGTCCTTCATTTTGCCAATTACTTGAATTTAAAAAAAAAGTATTTTCATCAGTCAAAAGCTCTTAGATATTCAAAACATTTCTTAAACTCAGATAATAGAAGATTATAGTTTTTAAAAATAAAAAAATTGAGTATTTGAACAATTTTCCTTCATTTATAAATTTTTAATTCCCTCGACTCACAAAAAAATTTTCTGCTGTATTTCTATCAATAGAATGTGCACCAATACTGAAAATAATTGTATATATAGGTATAGATAAAAAGGAGGACGGACTGCGAACTCTGTGCAAAATAAGGAAAAGTACCAAGAGACTTTCTTTTTTTGACCCTTTTGACAGAAAGTTCACTTTTTTCAGCTTTTCCGTATTTCATCTTGTTTAAAAAAATGGGAGTCATCGTTTATTGGAGAAAAATATTTTTCGTCCATGACGCGGACACAGACAAATCCTCACATGATATATATTTTTAATATTTTCAGAAAAATTATCGAAATTTTTTTTAATTAAAATTTTTTTATTTATTTTCCGGCCGATATTTAAAGAAAATTATAAGATCAAACAAAATAAGTCATAGCAGTTTGTAAGATTATATCTCAAAATATCAGAATCATTGAAAGTATAATTAAGGGCTTATTCCCATATAAAAAACAAATACTTTTTAGGAATAAAAGAATTTTTTAGCCATAGATTTGTATTTAAAAAAACTGAAAACTAAGAAAATTCATTTTCAGACCTAGAACGGCCTAACGGAATCTCTAAACATTTTGTTTGAAAATAAAAGAAAATTGATGGCAGTATTTGTTCACCAAAAGATAGACATTTACGGGATAACGTTTGCAAAATTAAAAAAAAACACACATTTTTGGGACACCCTAGTTTCTGGATTTAAGCAGTTTTATAAAAACCGTAATTCAAGTAGAAAATGTTTCAGTAAACCCATGAAGGTCTTCAATTACATACTGTACAATAATTCTTGAAACTTGCAATTTCATATCATGCAATTTAGAAAGAGTTGAAATTTAAAGCAACTTTTTTCAGTACTTTTTCTACATAATGCGATTAGGTTTCGAACACTTTAAAAAGCTCAAAGGTACCAGTAATCAATATATCATTTCAGTATGAAACTAATATAGATCATAAAAAGATTCCAGAAATTGAGGTTATGTGTCAAAATGATCGAATCGATACATTAAAGAATAAGTATATTTATTTACCTTCAGTATATCTGCAAATGTTCACTCGAAACTGCTCGAAATCCGTTTGCACTTCGAAATAATTGTACGTACATATATAAATTAATATATCCACGAAGAAGAAGACCGCATGGTCAACATTCAACGATTCAATAACAAATAGATAAACGACCTAGCCTAACCACCACAACCGAAAGGAACGCCATGTTGTATGGATGTTTCTTGCCACGTTATCTGGCGGGAACTTGGAACTGCTTTTTTTTTTAAACTTGATCCGTAAGTATAGAATAAGCAGGGTAAAATAAATTAAAAATAATTTGTTTAAATAATAAAAGTAACAAACACATAGTTGTCTAAAATCGAACTTGCAAAAATTAGTTTCTTTTTGGTAATTTATAAATTATCGGTCCAATAAAAATACAAATATGTTTTTAAAATTAAAATTTATATTTTACATCTTTTTAGTAGTAATAAAATGGTTGAAATTTATAGTATTTTCACAATATTAATAGTTTATATTATTATTTAAAAATTCACCCATCACAATATGCGACTCATATGCCTCGCACATATGTGCCTGCACGAAGTGCGAGCGATAACGCTGCGTTTCGGCACGCATGACGTGCAACGCACGCTTGCTATCTGGGCAAATGTGCAGACTCAGTATTACTCAAATTACATGCAAACGTTTCGCGTGCACAGCCGTTTGCATCCGGTTTGTACGCTTGTGCCCTGCAGACGTGCCGTCAGGGCGTATTCCTATGTATTTTGAGTCGCTGAATCCGAATCTAAAGGCAAAATAGCACCTTTCCCGATTGGTTTTTGGCATAACCTCAAGAAACCTTGTCTTTGAGTATATGGTGAAACCTGGTTTTATTATAGATTACAAGCTATCCCGAGTCGAAATTTAAGGCCCTACTTTGAACCTAGAACTTCTACCTTAGTAGGCGCTGGAGCAGCAAAGTAGGTTCAAAATAAGCAGCGATTTCAATTCAATTTAGACCCTACTTTGACGCTAAAAATGTCCGAAATCGGCCGTTTTTCCACGTTTAGCATCAAAGTAGGGTCTAAATTAGAACCTACATTGGTGTTCCAGGCCCTACCTTGGTGCTCCAGCCCCTACACTGGCAATAATAATAATAATAAAAATAATAATAGCGGAATTTCGGTAATGGTCATAAATTTTTATTTCGAGTTCCCTTCTCGAGAAAAATACTTTTACTATCAACTGTGCCTCAGGAACTTAATATTGAGACAAAACTCATGAAGTATACAATTCTTTGTTTGTAGTGTTGTATCATATAATTTGAAAAATTATTTCTCAAATATCGCTGACGCTCAAAGTTTAGTGGAAAGATTCCTCAAGAGAATGAAACCGATTTGGGTTGAAGCTACAGACTAGTCCAACAATTTTTCAATTTTTCATTTAATTTTTTTGTCCGTATGACCTCCAAATTCGGTTGTCTTTTGCTAGTCGGAAATCTGATTTATATTCTTTTCTGAGTACTTCGGATGATAGCATTCGATAACTTAGGGCTCAAGTGGAAACTTTAGTTTCGGTTTTGTAAGAAGTTTAACCTTTTGTAGAAAGAATCCTTTTCTTTTTGCTTACAGATACTTTATTACTGCTAATATCGAGAAACTGACCGATTCACACAGTCGCAAACCAATCCAGTTTTAAAAATCTGAATCTGCAAATGACAGATACGCAATTCACAGAGTCGCCTTTTCCATTGGTTTTTGTTTTCTAGGTGTAGCTTCTAAATATTCAAAGTGGGGCCTGTAAGTTTAAACGGAGTCAAAGGAGGCTCTAATGCTTCATTCTCTAGGAGTAAAAACCTCAAAGTAGGGTCTATAGGTTTAAATAGCGACAAAGTAGGTTCTGATGAGGAGCTGCAGGTTCAAAGTAGGGTCTAAATTTCGAATCGGGGCTGAATTCATTGTGACGTGCACCTTTTTTTAAAAAGAAAAATGGCATGGTCCGACCAGGGCACTCACAAAACAATCCGAAACTCAAAATAAGCCAACAGTAAAGCTTCACACCACCAAAACCAAAAGTAAACATAAGACTC
>CAKNXH010022458.1:0-22197 GCA_932178445.1 Andricus quercusramuli | reverse complement strand
TTATTTTTTCGTCAAAGAATAATACAGTAATATATTCACCAAGTCTTCCCAGCTTACTAGAATTGATTTCTAATACGTGGGTGGGTTCGATGGAGTATTAGGGGTACATTATGTAGCCTAAGGTTTCTCTGAAAAAATCATGAACACAATAACTTTGCATTTTGTGGAAATAACTTTTTTTGCTAATTACAAGTTTGGGAAATCTTTACAAAATCTTAACAGCCGTACGTAATTTATTTCTTGTGGGTGGATGGACTTTTGGGGATGTTATAATAATAATCCAGAATCCAAGGACCTTTTAAAAAAATCAAAGTCGCTATAACTTTGATTTTTTAGAGAAATGATTATATTTTCATGGACTAAGATCGGAAACTATTTACCGGGTCTTTCCAGCTTTCTACAGTTGAGTTCTATTGCGTGGGTGGGTATTGTGGGGTGTTGGTTGCACATTATATAGCCTAAGGTTTCTCTGAAAAAATCATAAACACAATAACATTGCATTTTATGGAAAATGCTTATTTTTGCTAATTACAAATTTGGAAAATCTTTACCAAATCATTTTTAGCTATATGTAAATTATTTCTTCTGTGTGGGTGGTGTGAAGGGAATGTCATAAGATCAACTCAGAATTAGAAGAAAATGTTGAAAGTTTTATTTATCTATTTTATCAGTCAGTATTTTGCGTTGAATATATTTTTCCTTCTTTTTTTCTTATATTTTTGTAAGATAATATTTATTTGTTATGTTTTTCAAATAATATATTATAACTTATTAAGAAATATTACTCCTACATATGTTTCAATGCTTTTTCTATTTTGAATATGGCGCCAGAAGTCCTTTTAAATCGATTTAGTGATTGATCGGGACACCACGCGGCGCTGATTGTACTGTTTCTGTTTATTTTTTTTCGATCGTTGAAAAATGTATTTATTTTTTAATTTTTTAATATTTATCGCGAGTTTTGACGTTCCGGAGGGACTTTCCCCCTCAAATATGGATATGTGCTTCCTGTGGGGAAAAAAATTGCCCCCTGACATCCTTTCGGTGCGCCAGCATTCGAAACCAATTTTTTGAGGTGAGTTTTGTAGGTTGGAATACCCACTACATGAGCCTTAAGCCATTTCCCTTCCGGGGTAGGCGTGACACAACCCGATTCGGGTAGTGTTTCTAGGTGGATCATTTATTACTAGTACTACTAGTGTGGGCTCACCACACCCACGACGGACCAACAGCACGCAGTATTCCCGAGCGGTCACTAGCCGCGCCCAACACTGCTTAACTTCAGTGATCTTACGAGAACTGGTGTTTTGAGCGTGGTATCGCCGTATATAATAAATTATTATGTTCTGTCTGCATAATGATTGCTATACTTTCATCGTAGTATGTTTGTAAATAATTTGAATAGTTATATTGATTTAAAGTAATTAACCTGGCATTTATTACTCCTATATACCCTTCTACTGTCTTTACTTCATATTTAATTTATATCTCCATCTTTTAATTCAATTTTTAAATAAATAAATGACTAAATGTATAGTAAAGTTAACAGCTTTAATACTGATAAATAATATTTTCGGCTGTTTCGCGATCAATACAATATGCTGAATATTAAAAATTATGATTTTTATAATTTCTTGTATATTTTTTGTATAATATAATAATACATTAGGATCATTTAAGTCATTAAAAATAGGAAAAATATTTTTTATATTATCATTTCAGACATTTCGTTTATTTGCTTTAAACGTTAAAGACGTAATATTTATATTTTGCCATTTTACTCTAATTGAAAATTAAAAACCGATATTTCGAGTATATGTGAAGTCTATTTTTAATCC
Source organism: Andricus quercusramuli (assembly GCA_932178445.1). Lineage (NCBI taxonomy): Eukaryota > Metazoa > Arthropoda > Insecta > Hymenoptera > Cynipidae > Andricus > Andricus quercusramuli. Next base: position 20,359 of record CAKNXH010022458.1, on the reverse strand, counting down.
TAGATATTTTTTTAATTTTATAAACAGTTCATCCTTGCTTAATTCGAGGTCAAAGTTTTTAAATTATCCACAAAAGTCCAAAGTATTACAAGAACTGTGAAAAATTCTAAATCTCTCATGATTCTAATCAGCTTTCATTCAAACGTAGGGCGTCGCGCTAGTGGCGCCAGTGTTTCATTTTCTGCCGTCCTTCACAAACTGACGCAGCGCATTTGTATGACGAGTCACCCCCCTGATTTACATTAGACGCTCTAGAACCTCTACAATGCCCTAATGGGCGCAAGGCTGAACCGATAATTTTCTAAAGGGGCATGTCTTAATCTGGAAATGAAGCTGATGCAAAATATTGCAATATTTAGTCTTTTATCTGTATGTATACCATGTTTTGAAAAAATTGTTTGACGTATAACTTTAGCCAAAAGTCATCTCTCTTAAACTGAACCAGTAAGATTAATTTTACTGGACAATTGTCATCCGCTCAAACAGTATTTTAAATTATCACTGGTGAGCCTGTGATTTCCTCTGTTGGACTGGGTGAATCAGTAAGTGGCTCAACTAAAATAGTGTTACTGTAATACCAGTGAAGCCAAATGGTAGATTCATCCAATGATATAGCACTCCACGCGGGCAAGACATGAACCTCCAGTCGTTTGGTACGCGCGCGTCGCCGGGCAGGTCTTGGCATTTCTCGAGTTAAAACGAACCTTTTTGCGGACTAGTGTTTGTGTTATGAATATTTGGCGCCTGATTGCAATTAGCAGGAGATATCATATCTTTCACTTGAAAGTGGGAAGGCCCCTGTCCACTTGAGTTTGACTTTGAGCGACGCGACACGTTGACATGATGACGGGCCTTTCCATGATTAGGTGCAACATATTATATCCCATTATATTGCAGCTCGGCCTTCAATTATTGTCTTGAGGGGGAGATTATGATATCCGTGGTGACAAAGTTTTTATGTGGATTCCTATAGGATTTTTGGCGAGAAACACGAATTTGAACTTTTTAAATCGATATCTCGAATAGTTTTCGAGATATCGATTTCTTTATGTTAAAATTATAGACTTTTGTTTTTGATTAACATGTATACCATTGAGCCATTTCCCTTTATTTGGGGTAGGCGTGACACTACCCGATTTGGGTAGTGTTTCTAGGTGGATAGTTTCTTGTAGTAAATAACTACAAGTGTGGGCTCACCACACCCACGACACGCCAACAGCACGTAGTTAGTAGTATTCCCGGACGGTCACCCATCCAAGTACTAACCGCGCCCAACACTGCTTAACTTCAGTGATCTAACGAGAACTGGTTTTTTCAGCGTGGTATGGCCGTTGGCATAATTCCTGAATATTGATTTCGATGAGATTTTTAGCGAGAAACACGGATCTATAATTGTTAAATCGATATCTCGAATAGTTTTCGATAGATCGATTTTTTATGTTGAAATTATTTACCTTTACTTTTGATTAATATAATTTCTAAATATCGATTTCGATGGGATTTTTTGCAGGAAACACGGATCTGAAATTTTTAAATCGATATCTGAAATAGTTTTCGAGATATTGATTCTTTGTGTTAAATTGAAGAATCGAATAATGCAGGTCTCACCCCTATCCCTTTATAATGTCTAGTGGGGCATGGGAAAGCACCCCTGTGACTGGGAACAGAAATAATGCAAGGGGATACCCCTACCCCTTTTCCAACGCCTTGTGCAGGGGGGGAAGGCACCCCTGTAAATGGTCACAGAAATAAGGAAAGGTCACACGCCTACCCCTTTTCCAACGCTTCGTGGGGGCGGGAAGGCACCCCTGTGACTAGCCACACAAATAATGTAAGGTCACACCCCTACCCCTTTTGCAACGCTTCGTGGGGGCGGGAAGTCATTCCTGTGACTGGTCACAAAAATAATGTAAGGTGGGGGCGGGAAGCCACCCCTGTGACCAGTCACAGAAATTAGGTAAGGTCACGCCCCTACCCCTTTTCCAGCACCTCGTGGGGGTGGGAAGGTACCCCTGTGACTAGCCACACAAATAATGTAAGGTCACACCCCTAACCCTTTTGCAACGCTTCGTGGGGGCGGGAAGGCACCCCTGTGACTGCTCACAGGAATAATGTTTTCCAACGCCTCGTGGGGCCGCAAGGAACCCCTGTGACTGCTCACAGAAAAAATATAAGGTCACACCCCTACCCCTTTTGCAACGCTTCGTGGGGGCGGTCTGTGACTGGTCACAAAAATAATGTAAGGTGGGGCGGGAAGCCACCCCTGTGACTAGTCACAGAAATAATGTAAGGTCACACCCCTAACCCTTTTGCAACGCTTCGTGGGGGCGGCAAGGCACCCCTGTGACTGCTCACAGAAAAAATGTTGGTCAAACCCCTACCCCTTTTGCAACGCTTCGTGGGGGCGGGAAGGCACCCCTGTGACTGGTCACAAAAATAATGTAAGGTGGGGGCGGGAAGCCACCCCTGTGACCAGTCACAGAAATAATGTAAGGTCACACCCCTACCCATTTTCCAACGCCTCGTGGGGGGCGGGAAGGCAACCCTGTGACTGCTCACAGGAATAATGTAAGGTCACACCTCTACCCATTTTCCAACGCCTCGTGGGGGGCGGGAAGGCACCCCTGTGACTGCTCACAGGAATAATGTAAGGTGACACCCTCACCCCTTTTCCAACGCCTCGTGGGGGCGGGAAGGCTCCCCTGTGACTGCTCCCAGAAATAATGTAAGGTCACACCCTCACCCCTTTTCCAACGCCTCGTGGGGGTGGGAATTCACCCCTGTGACTGGCCACAAAAATAATGTAAGGTAACACCCCCATATATATACATTTGAAAAAGTTTAAAAAATCGATATATCTCGAAAACTATTCTAGATATCGATTTAAAACTTTCAGATTCGTGTTTCTCGCCCAAAATCCTATAGGAATCCGCTTTAAAACATAATTTTCAACAGTTAACACACTAGAAATGAATGATAAGTGTCATACCTAACCAGCTGACAGACAAGGCGTACGACCAGATGACTACTGGTACTGAGAAACCAGGGAACCTCACTGATTAAACCAGTGCCAGACTTTCACTGACTGAACCAGTGAATTCTCACTGATTGCCAGTGACACACTTCTGGCTGTTTCATCCAGTGAGATTTCACTGGAAATCAGTGAGATTTCACTGTTACATTTTTAGAGATATATTAAAAATGTCCAACTGCAAGACCAGAAAAAATTCAAATCATGCATGAGGTACGAAGTTTCAATTTTTAAGAAATACTACTCTAATTCTTTATAAAGCCTAGTATTTGTTATTTCATATTTTGCAAAAGCCAATTAATAATATCGCATTGACCTAAACGATTCCTACATTTTTAGTTTTATTCTGTTCCTTTTGAATTACGTAATTATCAGAAATTGGTGTAATCTAGGTAAAATTTTAAGACTATATGGTTTTCTTAGCAAAAAATTGTAAAAAATATATAATATATTTAAATTAATATTGAGTTTTACATCAGTGACTGGTACAAATAGTTAATCTATGATTTTCATTTTGATATTTAATCTAGAGGCTTGCACATAAGAAATTAGGATTCAATTTTGTTTCAGTTAATTTTCTTACAAACTCGTTTTCAACTCTAGTTCTGTTCGCTCTCTTAATCAATGTAAAAAATGAAAAACTATTAAATTGCTATCAATATTCGTATTGCTCAATATGAACCAATTATGGTTCAACTTGGTATCGATACATTTCGACGCCGTTTCTAGGCACAAATTAACCTTATTTTTGCTATGTGGCTCTGGTTTTTTTACAATAGTCTCTGCGGAGCCCTATATTCTAGTCACGAACGTGATATGGTCGAAATTTCGTCCTCACGCACGCGCAATATATTCATCGAAGCTCCGCCTGGTAACATCCTTTTGTTTAATCCTGGTATTACGCCCACAGGGTATACATACATGTACATATTTGTACGTATGGTGGGAACCTTCAAATTTTGAATTCGGATATTAAAAAAAGAGTAGAACCATATGCAGGCCTGACGAGAGGGGGCGACGGAGACATCGTCTCCGGGCCCGGAGTTTTTGAGGGGGCCCGGATTTTCCGGAATCAGTCTAAATTCTAAATTCAAAAAACTAATTATAGGGACCAGTGTCCCCGGGCCTGGTTTTCCTCTCCGCGGGCCTAACCATATGAAATACATTTTATATGGATGATTTGAAATAGTTTATATAAACATCCACGATGTAAAAAATGGCCCCAAGTAACTCCAAGTAACTCCTGATGTATCCCGTATGGAAAATTTTCGTCGCGCGTTTCTGTCTAGTCCGCCTTGAGTCGACACTGGCGCACCACAGGCAGACTGTCCAGTGGCTAGACTTGGATGTAACGCTTGGATCGACTAGTTTTTAGACAGATCGGCTATTTTGATAAAAAATCAATTATTATATAATATAATGATTTTTTATGCTATAAAAGTCCAATTTATAGATTTTGCAGTTCATTAAAAATATGAAAAAAGTTTTTGTACGGAAAAAAATGAAGAAATGAGTTTCCACAAATCTCTTGTACATACGCCGGGTGTCGAACTTCTGATGTAATTTCCTATTATATTGTTGTAACATTGTCCCGTCGCCTTAACACCTCGGTCATCTGGAAGTTAAATCTTTTTTTCATTTTTTTTGGATATGAATTTCAATTAATTGCATCCTAATAATTATTTCAATAAAACATGAACAATTTTCTAAGCATCATAATTGCTTCATGTGTGAATAAATCATTGAAGAAAATAAATCTTGAATGATTTTACTTGCGATTAGGTTACGAAATAATGATTGTTTATTATTTCAAATAATTAATACGTTGGGCTTAATTATCATTTACGCAATCAATAAATAATTGAAATAAATTAAATGAATCATTTATCATAATATTTGATTTTCTGGAATATCACCAATATACATAGCATTATACATATTAAAATTATTATGAATTCAATATAAATTTATTATCACTTCACTATGTAATTCAATTGAAAGAAAATGTTTGTATACATTCTTAAAAAAATCGTTCTTAAGAATACAGTTCTTGTCCTAATATTTCGATCACCTTCAACAATTATTGTTTACTATCTTAAATACGTAATAGTTTACAGTTAATTATTGCTTGAGCATTTGTGCAATTGTGTGTTGTAATTTCCGGAATCTTTTATTCAAAAATTATTATTTTCTGAATTTACCTCTGTAATCCTTTTTTTAAGTCCAAACCGTGATTCTATGTAGAAACTAGGTAAAATCTGGACAACCTTTCTATATTCAAATTCGTAAAAATACTCCTAGATAGCGGCCAGCTTGAGAAAAACTGTACTGGCTTTAGCATGATTCAAGACTGCCACGAAATTTCTCCATACGGGATACCCATATATACCTCAACTTTAGGAGCTGCCGTATTAACACCAGTAAAAAATATTTAAAAAATGGTTATATCGAATTGTAGTGTATTATCTCCTTCAAGTGATACACATGCTGAAAATTTCATATTTATCAATATTATTAATTTTTTTTAAATAATGTTTTATGGGTAGAAATATTTCTCATTTAATCAACTTTCGATTGAAAAAACATTAAGTTGCCAGCGCGTGTTTGCCTATTATAACAATTTTATGAAATAGTGATTTTAATTTACACAGTTTTTAGTATTTTGCTATTTAGATATTCAATATTCTATTTATTTTATGTTTCTTTTTATGAATTAATTTATTTTAGACATTGATTAAATATAATAAAAAATAATATAAAGCAAAATGTTCTCACATGCTAACGTCTAAATTTGGACGTGCACAGTTGTCCAAATGACAACTGTGCACGTCGAAATTTAGACGTGCACATATGGTACTTGGGCAACTGCGCAAGTCGAAATTAAGACGTGCACAGATGGACTCCTGTGCACTTTAACGTGCACAGATGTCACTTTCCTAACTATGCACGTGCACAGATGTCCCTTGCCCAACTGTGCACGTGCACAGATGTCACTTGCCCAACTGTGCACGTTTATGTCCTTACGTAAGGGTTTATACGAGGGTGATCCTTTGTATCTGTGCATAATAAATTTTTAACAGTTAAAATTATTCAATCTTGGTGGAATGGAGCGTATTAATTTTCCTAATGTTAGTTTGAAACTATTTCAAATATTAATTTTAAGAAATTATTCCTTTCAAATTATTAAAGATATATGAAAATCTCTCTTTGTTCGACCCCCTTAAAAACGCGCCATTGCATGCACGTGAAGGGTGACGGACAATTTTGCACGTAGCAACTTTGCACATGCCCAACTGTGCACGTCGATGGCCGGACGGACAACTGTGCACGTCCATCTGTGCACGTCCAAGACCACAGGAGCCCATCTGTGCACGTCGACGTGTACAGTTGTCATTTGAACAACTGTGCACGTCCATCTGTGCACGTCCAAGACCACAGGAGCCCATCTGTGCACGTCGACGTGTACAGTTGTCATTTGAACAACTGTGCACGTGCTAATATGGTACTTGGACTACTGTGCACGTGCACAGATGGTACTTGGACAACTGTGCACGTCGAAATTTAGACGTGCACAGATGGACTCTTGTGCACTTTACCGTGCACAGAAGTCACTTTGCTAACTGTGCACGTGCACAGATGTCAGTTTCCCAACTGTGCACGTGCACAGAAGTCACTTTCCCAACTGTGCACGTTTATGTCCTTACGTAAGGGTTGTACTTAAGTAATTCAGAGAGTTCAAGGAATTCAGAGAATTCAAAGCATTCGGAAAATTCGAAGAATTCACAGAATTCGAAGAATTCAAAGAATTTCAAGAATTCACAGAATTCTAGGGATTCAGAGAAAGCAAGGCATTCAGGAAATTGAAGGCATTCAGCGAATTGAAGGAATTCAACAAACTTAAGTAATTCAGAGAATTCAACGCATCCAGGGAATGCAGAGAATTCAGGGAATTCAGAGGATTTATGTAATTCAGAGAGTTCGAAGAATTCAGAGAATTTCTTGCATTCAGAGAATTCAAGGGATTCGGAGAATTCAAGGTATTCAGCAAATCCAAGAAATTCAACAAACTCAAGGAATTCAGAGAATTGAAAGAATTCGAGAAGTTCTGAAAATTCAAGTGATTCAAAGAATTCAAAGGATTCAAGGAATTTAGAAAATTCAAGGTATTCAGAGAATTCAAGGGATTTAGAGAAAGCAAGGCGTTCAGCAAATTGGAGGCATTAAGCTAATTCAAAGAATTCAGCGAACTCAAGGAAATCAGAGAATTCGACAAATTCAACAAATTAATAGAATTCAGGGAATGGAGAGAATTCAGGAAATTCAAAGAATTCAGGTTATTCAGATAATTCAGGAAATTGGGAGAATTCAAGGAATTCTAGACATTCAAGTAGTAAGGGGCAACTATGGGCCGCCAGTCCGCTACGCCCACTCCTCGGTGTTTGCTCAGACGTCTGGCGCCTACCCCCACTCCTCGGGTGTCTCGGTCTTATCTCGCTAGACGCATGTGTTTGTTCAAAGTCTATTAATAGAAGATAAAAAGGGGCGGAAGCGAGAATTTCTAGGAAATGTGTGTTGATATAAAGATTAATGCGTTTTAAAGGTCTGTATTACGCAATATTCTAAAGTTGGAGTTATGGCTTCGCAGTTCTAAACTAATACTGAAAAGAATGATAAATTATATGATTTTACTTTAGGGCAACTATGGGCCTCCAGTCCGCCACCCCCCACTCCTCGGCTGTCTGGGTCTTATTTCGCTAGACGCATGTGTTTGTATAAATTCTATTAATAGAAAATAAGAAGGGGTGGAAGCGAGAATTTCTAGGAAATGTGCGTTAATATAAAAATTGATGCATTTTTAAAGGTCTGAATGACACAATATTCTAAAGTTGGAGTTATGGCTTCGCAGTTCTAAGCTAATACTGAAAAGAATGATAAATGATATGATTTTACTTGGATTTTTCAATCAAGAATTAAAGAAAGCGAGAAATATATGTAAATGGGTTGTAAATGAGTGAAACACATACACAAACATTTACGGTATAAAATTGTATTTTATTGAAAAATGGTTTTTATATGAATTTAAATGTATAATATTCAAATATTATTCATAGTTTGGCGAAAACGTTGAAATTATGTCTTGAAAAATCTTATCTAATTAAAATATTTACAAATATATACATATATACAATTTAATTTTAATATTCACAAACATATATACAATTAATACATTTTCTAAACTAACTCAGGGTAAAGGGAAGCGTATGAAGGGGGAGGTGGGCTGAGGGATGCATATGATGGAGGAGGTGGTTGCTGGAAGGGTACGGATATTGGCGGAAGTATGGGAGCGGGTGGTTCTTCGGTACGAGAAGAATGAGGTCGAGGTTCGGGAATTGATATGGGATGAGTTCTGGGACGTGTTGCGCGACGAGAAAATAACCTTCATGGCATGGTAAATTGCCTGAATGTGGTGTGAAAACTAGGAAGCAAGGGTATGGGAGGTAATATTGAATGCTGTTGTTGTTCTATGGCTCGGTGTTCGGAGAGCGACTCTTGAGAGCGGACTATATCTCTACTGTAGGGATGTGTTCGCCCAAGAGCACGTATTTGGGCCCGCTCTCCTCGATGACTGGAGAGACCTGTAGGACTCAACCTCACTGGTATATTTTCTTTATCTTCTTCTTCTTCTTCGTTATCTGGGCTGTAATATGTGGTATCATCATCATCATCATCGTCATCGTGGAGTTGTTGGATCCTGCTCTTATTGGCCAGATGCTCCAGTGTGTTGGCAGCATCCAACTCATCCATACCTGAGGAGTACCCCGTGACTGGACCATTGACTAACGGTCTGTTGCTGCTGGTTGGCCAATGATCTGTGAAATAAAAATAAGATTAAAATTGCTGCTATTTTTTGCGAGAAATTTAGTTAATTCATACCTTCTCTCTTATTCTAGGCATGCTGGGCAGAGTCGGTGTTTAGGGTGGCAAATACCGAATATATTAAAATAAATACAATTTCTATTTTGATATTTACACGGATTTATATCCGTAGGGTAGAGAATCATAATCCTCTATCCTACGTCTTTTCATGTTGGATACCCGACAGATTTTTTTTTCGTCACGCGTTACTACCTGATGGAATCGAGTGGTATGAATAGCGCGAGAGTTTATTCTAATAGGTTCACTTTCAGAGACTACGAGATCACGAACAGAGTTGAAATTGATTAGTTGAGAATTCTCAAAGTTCAGGGTAATACCTTTAGCCTTGCATACAGCAGACTCGCTACCATCTGCTGAACGAGCTATGTATGCATAAAATTTAGGCCCCCCTGAAACAAAGGAACGTATGTAACTTCCTTTTCCATAATCTTTTTCTAACTCGTCGGTCATGTCACCTAAAAGTGAGCCTACTGGTGGACTGTACTCATCAGGGGTACCGCGAGTGACATATATACACGAATCTGTGTCATAATATAAAACACGACGATCTAACTGTTCTAAATACTCGTACAGTTTTAATCGTGCCTGAGCAGTGGTGTACGCTGCAATGACAACGTTTGTATTAGGTGCTGGGGTAGTGGCTTCTTCCTTGTACACCCAACAAACGTACAACATGCTTTGATTTGCAGGCACGATATCTTTGACCTCGATTTCTGGGTTAGTGAGGAGACGTAATAGTTTTTCTTGCGTACGTACAATTTCAGTTTTAGGTAAATTATTACGTTGTCCAAACTTACCCCAGAAGGAGTTAAGACACAGTTTCGCGACGGAACGCAACCCTGGATTTTTTATAATTTTATCACGTTCAAGCTTGATACCCTCTGCCAACTCATATTGACGAATGTATTCGAGCTTTGAAACTTCATCAATACAGTATGATGGCCAACCACTTGCCTGCTGTTTGATCTGTAGGAACATATTAATATATCCTGCGAAAAGACCTCCCTTGTGCGTGACTGGATCATACTGTACTACTTCATATTGCCATATTTCTGAGATATCGACAATTTTGTAACCCAATTGTACAGCTTTTTTTAGCTCATCGGAAACCCATGTACCTTCCAACACACGCTGTGACTCATCTTCATGCGAACACTCGCCCTGTTCCAGAGTTTCACAGCATGTGCGGCAGAGAGAAAACATGAGTTTCTCGTGTAAACGAACCGATAAAAGAGGATGATAAAGTTTCCGTGGAGGTAAAACTGTACAAAGTACTAAACCCTCGACGTTGGTAAGATCAAAATCTGGACTTGTAAATTTCTTACAATCTTCTGATCCTACATATACAGTTGGATGACCTATAGGGAATTTTCCGACTTTCGAGATGTACGGGTACAGAGAACAAATATCTTTGTACTCGATGATCTCTCCGTCTTTCACCTCGTAAAAGCATTTCGTATTCCCTGTTCGACCACCGTAAAATGCATCTCGAGGGTTTAATACCTTATTAGTTTTCAATAAAGGATGGTTATTTAAAAAATCTTTGAGATTGCTGTCCGTATTTTTGAGGCGATTGAACTCACATTCCCATATCTCTGTGAGTTCATACCCGTATCTTTTTATTTTATCCGATCGCGCACGTGTCTTTTCGTATCGCTCATTCATGGTTTCTCCGGTATTACTAAGTATTTTATCTCTATCAATGGGATAACAGAGCTTGCAACCATGCCAGAAACAACCATGAAATTCGAATACGCGACGAGTTCTCGTAGCTTCATCTTAAAAAAAGCCGTCTACTATAGGGCCTTCTTGAAGACGATGCTCTCGAGCTCTACCAGCGTGACGAATAATAATATTAAGATCGCGCTCCATAGATAAGAGCCATTCAACGCCAACCCTGGATTGAGTGTCACCCCACCTATAGCCACCTCTGGGAATTATCCCAATCATATTTTCTCGTAAGAAATGCTTCCGAAAGAACCGATTGCAAGCCGATGCAATAGTGGGGGCCTCTGTGAAAGGACAAACATTTCCACACTCGAGAAATATTTTACGAAATGCAATACATGCACAACGTAAAATATCTACATCGTTTTTACAGTACGAAACTAGCTCTTCCCAAAAATTAAATTGATACTCTGGATCGCCACTTTTCTCCTCGTACCAGTTTAAAAATTCTTGTCGAGCTTTTTTCGACATTGTACCCTGAGAATAAAATTTTATTGCTGGAAGAGGTCCACAGCAATTTTTATTTTCAGGGGTATTGAAAAGATGTGGAAACGTTCCTTTCTTTTCCCCTATTCCCACTAATCCAAATGATGCCGGTAATGCGCTGAGAGGTAATTGAAAATAGTTTATACTGTCAATGAAAATGGTGTGCTTTACTCTCATTGAAATGATTTTGGTACCCGATAAAATTAAATCAGGATCTGTTTTTTGACAATTTTTATGCTCGGTTAAATGTTTCAAAATGAATTGAGCATCAAAAGATTTGGCATTATGAGCTATACAGATAGTTTTTTTAAATTTAACAATCGGACGAAGCGCAAAGTCTACGAAATCACGTACGGGATTGTCACCAGCAAAGACAAATTCACGAATCAACCCGCAGTGCTCGCACGGTTTCTTAATGTCCTGTTCAGCGATACACCACGAGCAGACTTGTTGAGCTACCCAGAGATTAACCTCATGCTCATTAATAGAGTCGTCCCCGTCGAGCGTTTTATTTTACCGCGTTTCAAAATCGTAAAATATGAATAAAACAGGGTTCTTCGCGTCAGTAACACCAGAATCTACACGTGTAGGTGACATGTAGCAATCGTGATTATACTCACGATCGCAGCCACATGTCCTACAGTAAAAAACACCACATTTATGATTTTTATCTTTTGATAGATTTACCAAATGCGAGCACACATCACATATTCGTAATACTACACAAACGCTTTTTGTGGAGGAATACGAATTACTTTTTTTATGACGATTGAAACAATCGTCACTAAAAAAGAGACGCAAGCATTGATCACACTTTCATCCTATGGTGTATGCTTCATCAGGGGTTTTCTTACATTCCGGCTGTGACAAACATGCCCCACATTTTTGCGAGCACCTATGGTCATTCATGTTTTTGTAACCCTTATTACAAGGTGTACAAAACTTTCGAGTTGAAGCCGCAGCAGTCAAATTCAAAATTGTCTGAAAATGACGAGTGTCGCTATCATGCAAAAGATGTACAGTATGTGTAGGAATTAGACCTGCTTCGATGAAATATCGTGTGCCATTGAAAAAAGGTGGGTAGGCGCCGCCGCCGACAGTTTTAAGATCAAAAGCGATGATAGCAATTTGTTCACGGACAAGATATTTTTGAAACTTATCAATTTCAGAAAACTGCATCCTTCCGACGGTATTTCCACAAGTGCATTGCATGTTAGCTCTCGTGCTAATACCGTCTGTAGGATGGAATTTTGTTTGCGAACAGCATGCCATTTTGAATTTTTTTCCCCGTTTCTTAACTGACCGCGTTCACAATAAATTTTACCTGAAACAATCGCTCGAGGGAGACATAAATTATCGCGATTTTGAATTGCTAAAATTGACCTTTTCTTAATCACATCTCTAGTTAAAACACACCAACCGAGCCCTGTAGGATTATGAACACAATCAATTGTTATTTTAAAGCTGTCATCTATGCGAAACTCGGCGACACTCTGTGTTACTATAAAAATCAAAATCCAAAAGTCTTCAAAGTGACAATCGCGTACGTAACGGAATGACAACGCCGCATCATCTTGGGTGAAACTTTCCGCGATGAATTTGATTCCGATAAAATCAAGAGGGGCATAAGGTTTTAATAAAAACTCAAAAAGCTCTTTAACCGCCGATTCAAGCCACTCGATGGGGCAAATTGTTTGATCAGGGTTATAACGGAATCGCAATTCGGTTTCAGTACCATCTAAGGCAAAACGCGGATAATGCTTATGTTTTTTATTTGTAATTAAAAATTTTGAGTTTATCGGCATTTCACCACCCTCATTTAAAACACTACTCTGATCACGTAGTACTTCTTGGTCCTCAGCCACGCTGGCAAGATTTCCATCATCATCGGACTCGTGATCGTCACTCTGATTTGAGCGCTGCCTCTTTCGACCTCCCCCTCGCTGAATGTAGGCACTCGTGGAGGGGTTGGGTTCTACGTGCAAATTATAATTTATTTTTCGGTTTTCTCATATAATTTATCAAACAAATAACTCAGGAATCGCAAAAGTAAATCGCTTTTCAGAATTGATAATATTATAATAATTGTCAAATTAATAATATAATAACAATTATTGATTAAATAAACAAAATATTGAATTTTTAATCGAATTAAAGTAATGAAATGAAATTAAACTGAGTAAATTAATCAAAATTAATAATGAATGTTATAAATGAATCATTACCAATTATTAGGTATTAATTATTATTAATTATTATCCAATTATTAATAATAATTATTAATTATTCAATTATAATTATCAGGTATTAATTATTATTAATTGTTATTCAATTATTAATAATAATTATTAATGATTTATTAATAATTATTAGGTGTTAATTATTATTCAATTATTAATAATAATTATTTATTATTTATTAATAATTATTAATTATTTATCAATAATTATTAATAATCAATCATTATTATTGATTGATTAATTTTTAATAATTATTTTATTAATTATCATTAATTTTTAATCAATTATTATTATCAATTATTATTAAAATATCCTGAATTATTAATTATTAATGATTGATTATTGCAATAATAATTAAATATGAATGATGAATTATTTAAATAATGACTAATTATCATTCATTCATTAATTTATTAATAATTAATTATTAATAATTATTATTGCATAATTATTTAAATAATCATTCATTATTATTTAAATAATTATTAATTATTATTTAAATTATAATTTAAATTTAAATTTTACATATTTTTTTTTTTTTAACGACTTACCATTTGCACGTTCTAATCCCACATGATTCGTTGTTGCTTCTTCTCTCATGTCCTCATCATGATCATCATCATCATCACTTTCGACCGTTACCACCTCTTCATACAAGGTTTCGTCAAAGTCATCTTCATCGTAAATCACTACTTGTTCAATGTCATTGTCTTCGTCGTCGCCACTATTGTTTTCGTTGTCACTGTCGTTATCACTATCACTATTATTATTATCGTCGTTTTCACTGCTAATGTCACCATTTTCCATTTCACTATCGTCCCAGTTATCGTTTTCACTACACTCGTCCTCCATTTGGTGTTGCTCGTTTTCGTCGTCATCGTTATCGCTGCACAGATCAATTGTTTCAAATGACGCTGGTGCTGCTGTTGCTGGTGCAGAACTTTCAGTTGCTGTTGCTGTAACAACAGCCGATGTCGACTCTGATTCTTGTGGTGCTGAAAATTAGTAAAAATTAGTAAATTAGTATAAATAAATTATTATTATTAATTAATTAAATAATTAATAATAATTTGTTGAAATATAAATTATTATTATTATTGATTATATGCAATTTGAAATGAGTATCTTTTATTATTATCATTATTATTATATAAATAACCAAAAACAATAATTCCATCTAAAATAATTATAATTATTTTCACTCACCGTCAGTATAGAGATGTCGAAGTCTATTCGAGCGAATCGTCTCAGCAGCAATGTCCGTCCTCCGAACTATAAGTATTTCACGGAGGGCAATATCGTTCCCAACCATTCTCATAACCCGATCAACACCCGCGTTATCTAAGAATCGCATCATAAATTTAAAAATTAATCTCAATTTCCAGTCGGCTAAATCACCCGTATTACCACACATCGCGATGATGTTGGCCAAAAGTGCTGGAGCGAACATTTTCAGAAGAAGTTTTGTAAAAAAGCGAAAGAGTAGCAAACGAAGTTACTTCTAGCGTAGATCTAGAGAAACTGTGCTTTTGAGATTACGTAGGGTGGTTATATCAAAGTACCAAATGTAGATGGTGTGGGAGGGGAAAAATTAGGCGTTTACTAGGACTACCTATCATCTTGAAGAAAATTCCAAAATAGTGGGAGATGTAGGCAATTTTTGCATTTTGAGAAATCCTATTGGAAATGGCGATCTGTCCAATCAGATGCTTTGCCACACCTCCAATTTTCATGGGAATCATCGTCAAATTTTGCCCTCAAGTGATAAAATCTCAAAATATAGGTAAAAGCGTTAGACAATAGCCAGCCTGGCGAATATTTGAGGAGACTATATACTCTGTAAATAGCTAGCAATCTTTATTGCGGTCGCCTGGTATAATACAACACAAGCATTATGATCATCATCATCGAGGTGGTCGTCTAGACGGCAGTCTGGCCCAGCTTTGTACAACAGGTACCTAGAGAGACGGATTAACAGTCTCGCTATAGAATTCGAGGCGTGCTTGCCACCAATATTTAGACACAGAATCCTTGATTGAGTTTGCACACAAAGGATAATATCCTGAGTGTTTTTGCAGCAGGTGTATATTGAATTTAAAAATTTTTAAACGCTTCAGTATTATCTGAATAGCTAACAAACATTTAAATGGCCATCAATGGGTTGTAAAAGCTTTTCTACAGAATATCTCTCTTCAAAGTATCGCCGCCCTCTTTATTTACCTGTATGACAATGCTATTAAGGATAACAATCTCTTCCATTCAATACGTTAGAATACGAATTCCTTTCGAGAATTATGGAAATCTTTTTAAAATAGGTTTAATTCATATTATTTCAATTAATTTCAGTGTATATTAACCATTTATTTTAGCGTTAATTATGGGTGCTCATGCGCAGTGTCACGCTATATTTTTCCCTATTCACACATATGTAAACCAGGTTAAAACGCATGCGTGGGATATATTCCTCCACCACGTGCTTCACTCTCTCTCTCTCTCTCTCTCGTGAAAGTGTTCCTATTGGTTGAACACATGTGACGTCATATCTAGACCGCCCCACCTGAGTAAGTCGGCATGTGTGAGCTATAAAAACGGCCACGCAGGACACAACCATCAGTTATACTCTGAAAATTTCAACATATAACATGTCTCAGTCTCCAAGTCAGACGATGGAATCTACCGTCAACCAGAGTGAAGTCTCACAAGATTTGAGAGTGAAAAGTGTATCAAAAAAACGAATTTGCCCTGCAGATATGTCATCATCTGAAAGTGTAACAGCGAAAAAAGTAAAATATTCACCTCGTCAATCTCTGATTCTTACAACAATATACGATTTGAATAACTCTTCTTCGAAAAAGGTTATTCTTGGTTTGGAAATTCAAACCGATGGATCATTTGAACCAGTTTTACGATTCTTGGACAATAAATCTCATGGAATCTCCTTAAGAGGGCTGTGTACATGGGCATTTGGAGGCATGTCGCATTCCCTCATTTTCTCTGAAAGTATTGTGAAAAATATGACTTATGTGGTATGCCTGGATTAGCAAAATAATAAAGTATGTTCCTCTGAAGTCAAATGTGAATTAATATTTATTATATTAAAAATATGATTGGTCAAAGTTACCCTACTTTGAAGGCTGATTTCTCGGCTTGTAATGATTATTTCGAAATTTTAACAACGGAAAAACGTAGATCAATTGTTTCTGAAAAAAATAATATATATGAAAAAACGATTGGTTTTAAATAAATATTAAAATGAATGGGAAAACGAACAGCATTTTTGTGTTAAATTTAGGGCAAGTAACTACCGATCCTGGCGGCCAAATATTGAGGAGACATTTAGGCACGCCCACGCTATTGTACTCACTACAATGCATACCCTTTACCTCACCCCGGCAGGTTCTAGGGCCCACACTAACTATAATTCACATCTGGCACCCACTCTCAAGAAAATCTTTTGAGATTCATTTCTGAATTTTCTCTTTAGCCACCAAAGAAATGTACGAAACGTTAAAGTTCCCAAAAAATTTGCCAAAAATACTTCTCTGACGTTAAACGAATTTGCATGTTTCTTGAAATTCTGATTCGAATGATATATACTTTTGGGAGTCACTTTTATGATGAAAATTGAACATAATAATCGAAAAATTAAAAGAAACCAAGTTTCCTATTTTGTCAATCGAATGCCAATAGCAAAAATCTCGATTGAAATGTCATAATGTATCACAAAAATAGTTTCTATTTGAGAAAGAATCATTTTCAAGCCGAAAAATTTGTCTTTAAAATAAGGTCTACTTTGATCAAGCATATTTGTAATATCATCAATATTTGTTCAAATTTTATTAATGCAATCTGTGAGAAGTCGAAACAAAGTTTGAAATGTTGAAAATACTCAACTGAATTTTCGTCTAATCGAAACATTTCATTGGGATATTTTCACAATATATTCGATTTCACAAGGCGGATAAAAATTATCCGTCGTCGGATAATTTCGAGGGACAAAAATTCCCTGTGTAAGAAGAAACTTTTTTAAATATTGCCTGGCGCTACACGCTCGTTCATTGTACATCCGCACATTTTTGAATAAGACTTTTTAAATTGAAGGTCAAATCATCGACAACTGAAATTTAGTGATTGTGAATTCTCTATTGTTAAAGCTCCTTCGGCTTCAACAAACACATTTTCATCACGTGTCTCGTGAGAAAAAACGGTTAAAAGCAAATTTCAAGATATAATTCAAAGACAAATTTGATATTAAACATTCCATTGTACCCTGTGCCTTTTTATCCAAAAATTTAATTCGTTTATTTGTAATGTCATTTTTCACGATTAAAACAAAAACTGTGCATGTTATCAAAAAATGATTGAATACAAATTTGTAGCTCTTCTTTGGGTGGATAACTTTTGTCTATTTATTTCTTTCGTAACTTGTGTCGTTTGCCAAAAATGTGATTGTTCTATTTTCGATGTTATTTTTTACGAATGAAACAAAAAGTACACGTCAAATGAAAAAGTGATTCATAAAGAATTTGTAGATCTTTTTTTATGCATGATTTTTGCTTGTTCATCTCTTATCGTATTTTGAATAGCTTGACCGCAAAATGAAATTTTTGATTTTTCAAGAAAATTCAAGAAGTTCTTACGATAATCTTGTAGGCCTGTCAAAAAGCAATATTTTTCTCCTGTTGACATTATTTCATATTGTATGTTGTTCAGCTTAAAATGTTCATTTTCGTTTGTTTTTTTGGATTTTGAAAATGCTGTAACTCTGATAATTTTCTTTTTGTCAGACAAAAGTCATGAGGATCAATTGTTTGGCTTGCAACATTAATTAAGAAAAACGATAATTTGCGTTATGCATACAGTTTAGCAAGTCATATAATAGTCTCTTCTCAATGAAAAGAAGCAGAAACAAAATTTTGCGAAACCTTCGGTATCTTCGCTGGGAAGTGATAAACAAAATAACAATTTGTTTACAATTGATAATGTTGCCCAGTTGTAAACAATTCGTAAATGTAATATGACGTTGGTAATAAGCTGTTCATCACTCAGTACGATTTGCAAAACGTTTGTAATTTTTGGCTATTTTAAAGAAGTAACTCATTTGTTTAATTGCAATTTTAATATTATTGCCGGCTGAGCAACGTTTTACAAATTTCATAATTTTCAGATCTCGACTTTTATAAATTTTGCTACCCAAAAACGCAGCCTTCGCAATTTCCGCTGGAATTTTAGGAGTCGAATTGCAAAAAATTTAACGGTGATCTAAAAAACGATAATGTATTTAGTTTTGCAAATCATAAAACAGTCTCTTCTCAATGGAAAAAAGCAGAAACAACATTTTGCTAAACGTCTGGTATTTTCGCTGGCGAGTGATTATCAAAATAATAATTTGTTTATGATTAATAATGTTTCCGCTTCACGAAAGTTTTGCAAATTTAATACAGGATAGAGACTGAGTTTATAATTACACACTCAAGTTTGCAAAGTGTTTTCAATTGCCGTGGAGCAATGTGGGGCAAATTTTGCAAATTAATTTTTTTAAACATATTACCGACCCGATCACGTTTCGCAAAATTTTATTTTATGTCCAAAATATAAAAAAAAACAACTTTACCATTTTTTTGGAGACCTCCGGAATTTTTTTAATTGACTAAATTTGTATGTCTAATTCCAATGGCTTAATTTTTCAACCACCTTACTGTGTATATAATGTATTGTTGGTACTTATAATAGAAATGAGAGTTGCACTAAATAAGTAACGTATACTACGTACATTTTTCGAAGAACGATTTTTTTACCACCCCATTATGTATATGTCCCATTATTCATAACCGAAGTCTGAAGAAATACTCTAATATTTAAACAATTGGCCTTCTTAACGTAGCAATGTTTTCAAGATAAATCTTCAATTAAAGTTGTCATACAAGACGTAAAAAATAAGAGCTATATTTCAAGCTTTATTTCGACTTCATGCGGCTACTTTATCCGAAACTATTGTTAACAGTTATTACTTATGCCATATGTCTTGATTCGTAAATAAATAAGGCAGAATATAGGCATGTTTGTCAAATTTTAATGAATACTGATGATATTCAAAATGTGCTTGGTCAAAGTTACTCTACTTTTCAAGAATAATTTATCAGTTTGTAACTATTATTTCACAATTAAAAAGTAACATTTCAATAAAAAACACTTTTTTTCTAGTATCTTGAGAAATTTCAGTCCAAATTTTTACTGGATATCAAGTACATTTCGAAACTATCCCAATTAAATGTTTCGATTAGACAAAAATTCGAATAGAGCATTTTCGACATGTCAAACTGTGGTTCGACTTCGTACGGCTATTATGGGAGAAACTATTGTTAACAATTATTACTTGTGTAGTATGCTGGATTCGTAAACGAATAAGGTAGAAGGGATCTTTGAAGATAATTCAACGGAAAGAAATATTTAAAGGTCAACTGTGATTGAAAATATTAACGGATTTTTTCCAATCTTTTTTTGATTTACTCGTAATAATATAACGAGGCTATTGCAGTATATTATAATTGAATCAATTGATAATGTACAAAATTTAGATTTTTCTACGGTGTGTCTAATCTCAAACAATGGGAAGGTCGCGCCAGGCCAAAAACCGTCCGCTCGACAAACTACTCCCCGCCGCACGGGTGCCTGACGCAGGCCGACTGTCCCCCGATAATGACTTTATTGCAGGAAATTTTTTTCACACTTTTTTTCCGATGTACCCTTTTTTCCTAAAAATATTCCTACGGTGATTGGCTGTCGAAATTTTTTTTTCACTAACAAGCTCCACCTTTTTGGGCGTGCTTACCATATTTCTGTCTCTCTCGCACACTCAACTCAGAATTCCCACGGGTGTCCCCAACCCTCTTAAATCGTGAGGAATGGTTTCAATTGCAACAAAAATTCGATCTCG
>CAKNXH010022452.1:0-18707 GCA_932178445.1 Andricus quercusramuli | reverse complement strand
TTGAATTTTGAACTAAAAAAATAATAATTTTCAACCAAAAATGGAATGGTAACATCTTTAGTTAAAAAAATTAATTTAAAACCAAACATAAGAAATTTCAACTGAAACAATGAATCTTCAATTGAAATAGTTGAATTAAAAAAAAAATAATAATTTTTACTAAAAAAATATAAATTGTCAACCAAAACTTAAATAGTTACATTTCAAGTTAAAAACATTCATGTTTAACCAAACAGATGGATTTTCAACTGCCACTATGGAATTTTCAATTCGAAAAAGTTAAATTTTCAGTTTAAAAAAAATGCTTTCAACAAACAAAACTAACTTTAAAAAAAAAAAAAGTTACATTTTTAAATAAAGTGATGAATTTTCAAGTCAAGTTGTAAATCTTTGACTGGAATAGTTGAATTTTAAACCAGAAGGATTAATTTTCAACTAAAAAATATTATTTTCAACCAAAAATTGAACAATTACAATTTTAGTCAAAAAATTTAAATTTTCTGCTGGAATAGTTATATTTTTGTTTAAAAAAATTGATTTCCAACTAAGTAGTTATATTTTCAACCAGAGTTGAATTTTGAATGAAAATGATGAATCTTCAACAAAAAAATGCATGTTTAAGAAAGTAGTTCAACTTTTAACAAAATGCTAGAAGTTTTGTGACTAGAAAAGATTCAAATTTATTATAAAAAAAGTAGAATTCATTTGAAAAAGACGATTTTCAACAAAATAGGTTATTTTTCAACCAAATTTTTGAGTTTTTAGGCCAAAAAGACCAATTTTTACAAAACATTTGAATTTTCAGTCAGTAAATTTGGATTTAACTTTGAACTTAATTCTCAACTTTAATTTAAAGATTAAAATTAAATAATTCAATTTCAAGTTTAAAAAAATAATGTTTAACCAAACAGATGGTTTTTCAACTACAACTATAGAATTTTCAATTGGAATAAGTTAAATTTTCAGTTAAAAAATTACTTTTCACCAAAAAAAACTAACTTTCAAAAAAATAGTTACATTTTCAAACAAGGTGATGAATTTTCAAATAAAATTTTGAATATTCAACTGGAGTAGTTGAATTTTAAATCAGAAAGATGAATTTTTAAATGAAATGATGAATCTTTAACTATAATAATTGAATTTTCAACCAAAAAGATAAATTTTTTAACAACGAGACTGGAATAGTTGAATTTGGACCAAAAGATGAATTTTCGACTAAAAGATGAAATTTTAAACAAAAAGATTTATTTTTTCTAAAAAAACAACAACAATTTTTCAACAAAACACGTGAATTTTTAACGAAATAGTTGAATTTTTAACTAAAGAAGACAAATTTTCAAGCAATAGTTGAATTTTGAAGTGGAAAAATAATAATTTTCAACCGAAAATGGAATAGGAACATTTTTAGTTTTAAAAAATTAATTTAGAACTAAACATAAGAAATTTCAACTGAAAAAATGAATCTTCAACTGAAATAGTTGAATTTTCAAACAAAAAAAATTAATTTTTACTACAAAAATATAAATTGTCAACCAAAACTTAAATAATTCAATTTCAAGTTTAAAAAAATAATTTTTAACCAAACAGATGGTTTTTCAACTACAACTATAGAATTTTCAATTGGAATAAGTTAAATTTTCAGTTAAAAAATTACTTTTAACCAGAAAAAACTAACTTTCAAAAAAATAGTTGCATTTTCAAACAGAGTAACGAATTTTTAAATAAAATTGTGATTATTCAACTGAAATAGTTGAATTTTAAATCAGAAAGATGAATTTTTAACTGAACCGATGAATCTTTAACTACCCTTAATTGAATTTTTGACCAAAAATATTAATTTTCAACGAAGAAGATTAATTTCTACCAAAAAAGACGAATTTTCAACTAAAAAATATAAATTTTCAACCAAAAATTGAATTATAAAATTTTTACTCGAAAAATTAATATTCAATCAAAGAGATGAATTTTTAACTAAAATTATGAAATATTCAACCAAGTAATTTTATTTCCAACCTAAAAGATGAATTTTCAACTAAAAAATGATAAATATTTAACTAGAATACTTGAATTTGTAACCGAAAAGAAGAATTTTCAAATAAGAAGATTGACTTTCAAAGAAAAAGATCATTTTCTACGAAAAATATTAGATTTTTAACCAAATATGTGGATTTTCAACGAAATAGTTGAATTTTCAATTAAAAAAATGAAACAGTTAAATTTTCAGTTGAAGAAATTGATTTTCAACCATACTGATGAATTTTCAACTAAAATGATGAATCTTCAATTGGAATAGTTGAATTTTATGCCAAAAAAACTATGTATTTATATTTAAAAAAATATATTTCGTTGAAAATTCGTCTTTTTTGTTATAATATTAATTTCCTTTTTGAAAATTCATCTTATTGAGTGTGAATTGAGCAATTTTGTTAAAAAATCGTCTCTTTTGGTTGAATTTAGCTGGTAGAAAATTAAATTTTTTGTTGAAAATTCAGTGTCTGGTGTGAAATTCAACTGTTTTGTAGAAAATTCAAGTATTTTGTCGGAAATACGATTTTTCGGGTAGAAAATTAATATTTTTTAAAAATAATCATCATTTTGGTTGAAGATTCAACTATTTTGTAAAATTGATGTTTTTTAAATGAATTTTTGTTTAATTTAACCGGTAGAAAATGTAATTCTTCCATTTTTAGTTGATTTTAATTGAAACTTTTAACTTTTAATTTTAACTTTTAATTAAAAATTCAACTATGTGACTTAGGGTAGAAAATTTAACTGTTTTGTATGAAAATTAAATTGTTTTGTGTAAAATTAATGTATTCCCTTGAAAATTCGTCTTTTTTCTTAGAATATTAATTTTCTTTTTGGAAATTCATCTTATTGGCTGTGAATTGAGCAATGTTGTTGAGCAATTTTGTTCAAAATTCGTGTATTTTGGTTAAATTTAACCGGTAGAAAATTCGTTTCTTTTCGCTGAAATTTTTTCAACTTTTTTGGCTGAAAACTTCATTTGTTCTTAAAAATTCATCTATTTGGTTGAAAAATCAAATATTTCGGTAGAAAATGCAACGATTTGATTAAATATTAATTTTTTTTTTTTATTAATTACTTGGTATACAATTAAACTGTTTTGTGGAAAATTCAAGGATTTCGTTGAAAATTCGATTTTTCGGGTAGAAAATTAACTTTTTTAAAAATAATCATCATTTTGGTTGAGGCGTCAACTACTTTGTTAAAAATTGACGTTTTTCAGTTAAGCTCAACTGTTTTTATTTTTTTAATTAAAACAGTTTTTGGTTAAAATATCAAGTATTACAATTTTCGATAAGAATTCACATTTTTTGGATGAAAATTCAACAATTTGGTAAAAAATTAAATTAAATAGTTGGAAATTCATCTTATTGGTTGAAGTTTCAACTATCTGGTAAAAAATTATACTATTTATTCAAAAAATTGAATAATCGGTGGAAAATTAACTTTTTTATTAAAAATTCATTGTGCTGGGTGGAAAATCGAATTGTTTTTTTTCTAATATTTATATATTTTCTGGTTGGAAACTTAGTTTTTTGTGTTGAAAATTCAATAAATTTCAAAGAATTTGTAGAAAACTGAATATATGTTAATTTAAGAAATATCTGTAAAAATGCAGGCGATTAAGGAAACCAAAATCTGAAGAAAAAAAATGGTAGTTTAAATATTTTGCTACACAAACTGTATAGAATAAATGTTATTTTTATTATTACATTTTTAATTATTTTTATGATCAAATGTCCTGCATTACGAAGCAGTTTTAGCAAAAAAATTGTTTAGTAAAAATTTCACTTTTTCATATTCTCAGTGAAAATTTTCTAAATAAACAAAAGTTCCGAGTTGACTGATCCTAAAAATTGAATGAACTTTAATTTAACAAAAGAATTTTAAATTGGAGCCAAATTGACGATTCTAGACTTTTTTGACCGAAAAAAGTGAATTTCGTTTCACTGTGCGGTCCCTGTCAAATCAATAAATAAAGTTATAAAACAAAACAGCATTGTTGAATTTATTCCAATTTTTTATAGAATAAAAATGCTTCATCAATTACCCTTCAAATACAATTAAATATTCAAAAATATGGAGCATATTCATTAAATCTCAAACAACGTTTATACATTTTGAGGTTAGAATCATAATTGGCTGACAAGTCGTCAATGTAACAATAAATCAAATAGAATTTATCAAAATAAATAAAAATTAATTATATACATGGTAAACATAAACCGTCCACTTACCCAAAAAAGAAATATTATTGAAAAATCACAGAAACCAATTCTGCTAAGCACGTGTCTATAACCTATAAAGGTTAAGGTTCAACACAAAATATCAATAACATTTATCGATTGTGCATTGTATATTATATAAACACTCGAAAGAAAAACACTTTCTGTAGTTTCTACACCTAACTGTTGTAGGTGTAACTTTTCAAAAAAATGTTTAAATTTATTTTTTACAGAGTAGATAAACAACTTTTGCGGCGCGTGAAAAGGCATCGACAAAAGGCATGGACAAAAGGGTTCACTAGAGAATGAACAGGGGTTAGAGGAAGCTTCTTCAATAAGATTAATTGCATTTTTTACCACTAGGTGGCAGTCGTTTCGGCGGGAAAATTCAAATGTATTCACAATGGAGTATGGGATTGAGCAGGGATTAGAGATGGGGAGTGACCGTCAGATGACCGATTTCCGGTAATCTGTCTGTCACCTGACCGGACAACTGGAAAAAGTGGAAATCATGTTATTGTGCGAAAAATTGAATTATTATCATAGATATAAACGACACAAAACCTTTCTATTAGTGAAACGAAATTTTTTTCTAAGGAAAAGTGAAGAAAAAGGAATCAGTACGTGAAAAGTGATCGTATCTCGTTGCTGTCAACGGACATAACCTATCAAACGTGAATAGTTTTCAAATCTTGAAAACTAAGAAGTACGCTTTTTTAAAAGAAGAAGCCAAAATGACGATTTTGTGTGAGTTTTATCATCCAATAAATGGTATAGAATTTAGTTTGTAGCATTTTCTTCTAGTAGGAATTTACACACTTCACATTTTGCCATTTCAAATCTAAGTTTTTCAAAATTATACAATTTTAAATTGAAACCCATTATTTCTAAACAATTGTATAATAGAGATGGTTAGAATTGGAATAATTTCACCTTAAGAAAATTCAAAACTATCTGAGGTTAATTTAAATCGTTCAAAATTGTACAAATTATGCTTTAAAATTTAAATATTCAACCTTTTGTCATTTCAAACTTAAATTGTTCATAATTGTACAATTTTAAATTAAAATCCTGTATACTTAAATAATCGTATAGGAGGAAAAGGTTAACATTAGAATAATTTCATGATAACAAAATTCAAAATTATTTGTATTTCATTTAAGGAATTCAAAAATACTTGCTCGACTATAATTTCATAACACTTAAAATCGCAGTTTAGGATTCTCTCTTCTTTAGAATTTAGATAAATTGTTCAAAATCAAACGACAACCAAATGAAAATCTTAATAATCAAAGCAATGATAAATTGAAAACGTGTAAAGAATAATTTCAGTGAAACTTCAGAAATGAGAGAATTTCAAATTGAAGCATCGTTTAAAATTCAGGAATTAATCATTAGTTTTAATTTGAATAGCTCAAGCTTTTACATTTTTAGTTTTGAATTTGTAATAGTAAAAGTGTTTTTGGAGAGCCTCGAAATAACGTATTTCTATGTTTTTGGAAAATCCAAATTAAAACGTTTTTAAATTCGAAATTATTAGACTTTAAAGTTCAGAAGTGCACAAATTTCAAGCTATTTCAAACCTACAAGTTTACAATTTTCGGGCCGATAAATTTTGAATCTTGAATTGAAAATAAGAACTGCACTTTTGAACTTTTCTGTACTTCAAATCTCTAATCAAATTAAATTCTTTTGACAAAACATCTAATAGTTTATATTTTACCCCAAAAAAGACGAATATTCAACCAAAAAGGATGACTTTTCAATGAAACAGTTACATTTTCAACAAAATGATTATATTTGTAACCAAAAATATATGTAATTTCAAACAATAAGAATAATTTTTTACTGAAAAGACAAAGTTTCATTTAAAAATTATTTTGAATCAAAGTGTTTGGTTTTGGCTCGTCTCCAATATAGGGCGCCACTTGAGTGCCGTCGAGGTCCCTCTCGTCGACTGATGCGCGTCTACTTATGCGCGGAACTTATTTCCGGGGGTAGGAAAATCTTAAGAAATGGCCAGAATCAAGTCAAAATATTTTGTGATGATTGGAGAGATGCAAATATTCTTTTGGATTCTGTGGATTTGGTCCGTTCGGGTCTTAAACTGTTTGTTCCGTCATCACTGATTAGCAAAAAGGCTTTTATCAGAGATGTTGATCCAAAATATTCACCTCTTAGTATTTTCAATCGCGCTGATTCATCTTTGAAGGACTCCATACTGGCTGTTAGAAGGAGAACCAACCCGGATAAGACTCTCTCTGATAGGGTTGAATTTACTTTTTCTCTGTCAAATGTACCGAATAGTATCTTCTTGTCGGGCTGGGAATTTCCTATGACCCCCGTAATTCCCCCTCCAATTCGTTGTTATAGATGTCAGAGATTTAGACACTTTGCTAACCAATGCCGTGGTACCAGACCTGTCTGCGAGTTTTGCGGTGAATTTCATCATACAAACGCTTGCCATAATGGACTGAGAAGGGTAAGCTGTGCCAACTGTCAAGATTGCCATCCCACCTCCACTCGGGACTGTCCTGTCTATGCTCACGAATTTGAAATTATGAAGTATAGATTTCTGCATGATTGTGGTTATGAACAGGCGGACGTAGCTCTTGCTCAACGAGGTATGGTAGTTCCTGGCTCCAGACGTAGGGATTTATCATCTACACACATAAATATAGATCAGGATGAGGTTCTTTCTGAGACTGGGGGGCTGCGTCCAACATGATAGAAAATTTTGTAACTCGGTCTAATATGACTACAAATCTTGTCTCGCAACCAAATTGTGTCGAGGAGGGTCCTTCTATCAGGAATATTGACAGTTCGGTTCCTGAAGATCTCCTGAACCTATCAAGGTGGAACGACATCACCTCTACTAGGCTGCTGGGTGATAGTATTGTTGACGTATCACTTAGTAGTCTTTTAAGTCAAAATCTCAATTTACCCAATCCAGGAATTCATCAAGTGTCCTTGTCTTCTCATATCTCGCTTCCTACTGAGTATTGTACCTTAGATTTAGATTTGTCTGCTTTTGCAGAACAAGCTATGTTGTCTGTTTGTTAGTCTGATAGTTTAGATGATTGTTAGCTTGTTATTTAGCAAACCTAGTAGGTAAATGGAATTTTCTCTTGCAGAGGCTTTCTTTTGTTTGTTCTGATTCTATTAGAATTTAATGATTTATAGTTCGCTCCCAGCATTGTGAACTCATTATCCATTACATACCTGTCTCTGAGACACATGGTTACTACTGTCTAGTCTTGAGTATATATAGGTTTATTAGTAGGTGTTATATATATATTTTTTTTTTGTTTTTGTTATTTTTTTCCAAGCTTGTTAAGTGAGTTAAATCTGTCTTCGATGGCAGGAGGGTCCAAGGGTAAGTTAAAATTCGCTAACTGGAATGCGCATAGTGTGCTGAAGAAGAGAGCTGAATTTGACATAATCCTTGCGGAGTATGATCTGGATGTGTTATGTGTTACCGAAACCTGGTTAGATTCGAGGCAGGTTTGGGAATTTCCTGGTTACATTACTCACAGATGTGACAGGCTTAGAGATAGAGGGGGTGGTACGGCTATTTTAGTCAAGAGGGATCTTCGCTTCAGAAGGCTTGACCTGGGTGATCTTGTACTGGGAGATTTAGACGCTGTAGGCATTATTTTGCTTACTTCCAACTATTGCAGTATTGTCGGTCTATTGTCCTCCTATGTGTGATACCAAATATGACACTTGGTGTGAAATAATCAACTCTGCGGATGGAGTGGACCATATTCTTCTCTGTGGGGATTTTAATGCTCATTCTGGAATGTGGGGTTCGGTTTGGGAGAATGTCTCGGGGAGGGAACTAAGTCTGGCTGTTTCTGATAGGGATCTTGTTCCTCTGAATGATCGTGAGCCTACCTTTCTTCCTGCCCCGGGCCAATCTGGTTCAAACCTCGATTTGGTTTTTCTCTCTGCTTCCCTGGCTCACTTGGCCTCGGTGGATATTTCGGAGGACACCTTTCATATTGATCACTTTCTTGTGTATGGATGTATCGATACCACTCCTACGATGTCCGGCTCATCATCCAGGAGATTTAACATCAAGTCTTTGGATTGGTTCCTATTCCGCAAGGGCGTTGAGGAGTTGATTCCGTCCCTTGTGCAGGAGCTGAATGGTGGTTCGAACCCGTCTAGAGTATATGATCATTTTGTGGATCATGTTTTTAGGATTCTGGTGGAATATGGGGCGTTTCGATGTGGCTCGCTGGGGGGTAAGAGGAAGGCTCAACCCTTATGGTGGAATCCCGAATGTGATAAGGCATTGGTCCGTAGGAGGACAGCTTTGAAGGACTATCTGGCTATTCAGACGAGAGAGGAGAAAGCTGTTTGTAAGGGAGTTGATGAGGAGGTTAAGGTAGTTTCCGAGTCCCACACTCGTACAAATATCGGAGTCCCGTGGGGCGCCTGTCGTTGTATGCTGTATTGGAAAAATTGCATGGTCCCGCATACTCAATATTTTATTGCGCTCCTGGCTTAGAATTCGTAGTGTGTGTGTATACGTATAGTCACCAATCCTTTGTCAGCGGCAGATCCGTAGATCGTGAAACGTCGAAATTTAAAACTAACCATCGCTGGCCAACTGTGTGTAAACGTGCCTATGAGAGTATCAAGATCCTGCAGCAAGCAAGCAGGAGAGAGGGAACAGTGTTGCCGGATCGCGAATCTTTGACGTTCATGCGTTTGAAAGTAATTAAAATTTCAATGTTTTTCATTCGATTATTTAGAAAAGTACGTGGTAAAGGGATTTTATTATTTTTCTGACATATTTGTATTTTCAAGCAGCACAAGTAGACATATTCTTTTAATTTATCTACCAGAGCATTTTATTACTACAAATTAAAATATGAAGAGTACTTGTGCATTGCCCATGCATTCTGTGTTAAAGCAGTCATCTTTAACATTAATTATCTTGACGTCAGTGTGGTAGAAAAATTTGAAATTAATTTAGCATATAAAAAAGCATTCTACTTGAAATAGAAGCTCAACTTTGAACAATCCTACCAGAGATCGATTTTTTCGGAAACCACCTTAAGCGGTTTCTTAGGTTTCAGAAGTTCTGTGCCTTTAAGGACTTTAGCGAGACGCTCAATCCCGGTACGGGTATGCCCAAGGTTTGGCGAACTGTTCGGGCCCTGGCCTCAAAATCAACCGCGAGTAGCACTGGAATAGTCACTGATAAAAATTCACCAGAGTTACAGAAACTTCAGGATGAACTGGTTTCCGCTCATATTCCCCCTATGGAAATTCCTCTTGTTTCCTTGATAGATGAATCTGATCCTATGAACTTGCCATTCTCAAGGACAGAGTTTGAAGTTGCTCTCAAGGCCTGTAAGGCGAGGTCTTCTCCGGGGTTGGATGGAATAACTTATGAGATAATAAGAGGTTTTTCTGCTGGTGTTCTGGATTTCATCTATCTTCTCTTCAATAAGATGTTTACGACTTCTCTATACCCGGAAGTCTGGACGGAGACTTTGGTTATTTTCATTCCGAAACCTGCTGGTAAGGGATTTCGCCCAATATCCTTAACCTCCTGTATGGAAAAGCTTTTTGAGAGACTTGTACAGAGAAGGTTGGAGTTTTTGGCTGAGAAGAGAAACTGGATTCCTAGGTTCCAGTATGGGTTTCGACGAGGCAGATCGGCTCTTGATTGTGTAGCCTCAGTTACTACTGAGGTTATCCAGGGTCTTGGTGAGGCGGAACCTGCCTTGGCGTTGGCTATTGACATAAAGGGTGCCTTCAATGCAGTTCTTCCGGGGGTGCTCATAGATAATCTCAGGGAATTGGGAGTTCCGGGTAGAATCCTGAATTTTATTTCGTTCCTGGCTGCTAGGAGGAAGCTTTTCTTCTCATCTGACTCCAAGGATCCGAGGATGTGTGGCGTGGGAGTTCCTCAGGGGGTACATTAACCGCCCCAAAGTTCATAATTTTCAAAATTGAAAGAAAAAATATATTATTCTGCCTAACGTTCTTCACTTGTTCTCAATTAGCTGTTACAGTTAGGCACGAAGTAGTATAAGGAGACCCCACTCCCATGCGGTCTTTGGAAAATTCGGACGCGTAGATTAGAATTTAGTTAGTTTGCATCGCTCGCGGCGCCTCTTGCGGAAAAGCGTTGAAATACATGATTTACAAATGGCGGCACCAATGGTGTGAGCCAGTGTGAGCCGGGGAAAACAAACGCACACATGCTTGTCACGAAACACAGATTTTTACGAATGTGTATGCCTGTACGTATGTAGATCTATATGTATGTATGCATGTTTCCGCAAGAGGCGCTACGAGCGATGCAAACTAACTAAATCCGAATCCACGCGTCCAAATTTTCCGGGAGTGGGGTCTCCTTATACTACTTCGTGCAGTTAGGTAAAGTCAGGGCTGGTCAGTTACGCGTAACTCGAGTATTTTCTACGTATAATACGTTTTTGACGTAATATACGTCGAAAACAGTAGAAAAGCGTAGAAAACTCCTGTAAGTTACGTTTTCAAGATGGGCGACTTGTAAAATCAGTTTTGAAAAGTACATAACCTCACTTTTGAAATATAATAATTATTAATAATTCTGTTGAATGCGTTATAGCAATTGAAAATAATAATGATGCCTGGGCTCGAAAGAAATACCCAGCATCATAATGCAATTCCATGGAAGGATTTGTTCTTTAGGCGGAAGAAGTAAAGACAGAAAACTTCCGCAAAGTGTCTTTTGCGATAAAATGTTGAAAAATCCTAGTTTCAAACGTCTAGAAAGCCACAGGTATGTGAACAATTGTTGATTCTTCCGATAATAATTATGATGAATCATATTGAATAATATAATATGTGTAATTATGTAGGGTCTCCGTAATTATAACCTCAAACTGTTGAAAAATTTATTCAAATTCAAGGCATTTTTAAATATTGGCATTTCGCGCGACATTCTCGAAAGAACATGGCGACCACGACCCTGAAGAAAAATAGGTTAGATACGTCTTTTTCGATATGAACGCATGCGCACTGAAAGTTTTCATTCGGACGTAATATACGTCAAATCACGTAGAAAATTAGAGAGGTAATATACGTGGTAATATACACGTAAAAAAACACGAATACGTGGAGTATTATACGTTACCAACCCTAGGTAAAGTTCACTGTATTTTTGCGTATACTGGTAATGACGCATATATGCGCACTTGGAATAGCTGCCACAAAACTGAATGGATTTTGATAAAAATTGGTATGCCCCAGTTTTTTGGTAGCTGATGACAAATCCAGGGTCAAAATTGAAAAATTCAAATGGCGGATCCAATATGGCGGTTCCAATAGGGTAAACCATGGAGAATAGGCATAAGGAGACCAAAGTCCTGTACATTGACTTGACCAAAAACGAGCATTTTTCTGTCGGATGTACAATAACAATAACGCATCGAAATGCTCGATCTTCTCGAGCGCGGCTCTAAGATGGTACGCGTAAAGATGGCCGCCGTCATGGTTCGTGTAAACATAACCTCAAGGCTCAAGCATAAATACAAAAATTCCTAAATCATTTGAACAATTTGTTGAGTCATGTATTCAAAAGGAAACCTTTGGTGCATTTTAAACTGATGAAAAATTCAATATTCATCAAATACAATAATCCTGACTTTCACGTTCAAATCAAAATCTTAATTATTCTCTATTTAAATGTTTATAACGCAAAGGTTATATTAATTCGTTAGCGCAATAATTCATCCATTGCAGGATCTCTACAGTTACACACACACACTTCAAAAAAAGATGTTTTATGTCAATGACAATTTACTTCTGTAAATCACATATTAGAATCGTGAATAATTCAGAATCTGTCAATGTCAACAAAACAAAAACAGCCGCCGCTCAATACGCGTGCGACACTAGCGCCTGGCACGGGAACGGGAAGTATTTCAAACATTATCATACAACAAAAATTTGCTCATTTTCGGTTACACTACCCAGCTAACCTGTTACCATCCTGCAAGGTTCCTGAATGATCACATGTTATCAGAGGAATTGTTACTTGTATGTCAGTCTCCTAGCAGGTAACGGCATAATCGCCGTAGTTTACTAGGGAGGCTGGTTTGCAACCGTTCCCTGTCAGACTAGTAACGTGGTGGTAACAGCCGGCAGCGATCTTACTGGACGAAAAACTTCGTGCGCATGCGCAAGTAATAGGCATTCATTGGCTCTTTGAGTTCCCGCACAATTTAAAAGTGCAAACGTAAATAGCTTTTACCTCGATTTTGGAAAATTTTGTTTATATTTTTGCTTGCAGCGCATACGTTTCTTAAACTATAATTAACGATGAAATTATCAAAATTACACATAAAAATTACTACAAGCATTGTATGTCTAATTAATTTTGAAGGATCGATTTAAGGGGAGAATTTTTGTATAAATCTATAAATAGTGAAGAAAACAACAAAATATTACAAAAAACTTAATTTTTATTTCATAAAATTAACTTTTAAGAAATTTCACGTCAAACCATCTAAAGAATGTTATTTATTATTAGTAATTTCTATTAAGCGTTGATGATTTTAATATTATTACGATGAAGCTTTTTAAGTTTTTACAATCAGACGCAGTTTTAAAGAAATATTTTTCGAAAAGATTCAAAAACTTGTTGTATTTTTTAAAAACACAATTTGAAACTAAATTAGAAAAAAATTTATTTTTAATTAAAAAATTTTTTTTATAGATAGCTTACAATGTGCTCTAAAAGTCCCTTGAATATAAAAATGGGATCTCCCTTACTTTTCGAGAAATAATTAAAAAATTAAAAACGTAGAGCTCAGACTCACGGGTGTTGGGCACGCCATGGTATGGCGTACGTTCTTAAATATTTGTCGAAAACTAAGTAATTAACATGGGGTTTTAAATGGAAAAAGCTCGATTTAAAAAAAAATGGAAAAAAGAAGTACTTGTTATACATTTTTTGTCAATTAAAGTATTGTCACCTCTTGAGGAGTATTTAAGGAATAATTTCCACCCAATAGCTTTCAATTTTGACACACCTGAACCCCTTTAATTGTGCCCGGGAAATGCCCCAAAAAATGCAAAATAGCAGTTTTCTATCAAATTCAGGCTAAAGACGGTATTTAAAAAAAAAATTTCAACATGAATTATTTTTAATCGATAAGTAACGAGTTTTAAATTATATTTTAAATAATTTTAAATTGTTTAAATAATTAATATTTGTTTAAACAATTTTTTTCCCTCTGTAAATCGTGAAAAGTTATTATCTTTCAGAATAAATCATACAAAGTTGATGAATGTCAAGAGTAGTAGTTCTTGTTTAACTTATTTGGTAATTATTTAAACAATTTTCATTTGTTTAAACAATTTTTTCTCCCTAAAACTGTAAAAAGTTATTATTTGCTGAAAATAATGACACGATTAAAGAATGTTGAAAGCAATACATTTTTGAAGGATGTTTGGTAATTATTTAAACAATTTTGACTTGTCTAAACAATTTTTTCCCGCTGTAAAGCGTGAAAAATTATTACTTTCTGGAATTAATGACACAATTAAAGCAATTTAAGAGTAATATTTTTTTCTACAGAATATTTAGTAATTTTTTAAATAATTTTTATTTGTTAAAAAAATTTTTTCTCTGCAAATCGAGAACATTTATTCTTTTCAGCAATTAATGACACAATTAACGAATTTTAAGAATAATATTTCTTTGCTTAAGATACTTTGAAATTATTTAAACAATTAATAATCATTAATATAAACCATTTTTGCAGTCTGTTATGAGTGTAGTTATTTTTTCAGATCATATATTCGTTAAACTGAATAATTTTTCAAATGAATTTCGGGTAATAAGCATCAACAAACATTTTTAAACAAACAAAAATTGCTTAAAAAATAAAAATTATTTTAAAAATTGCTAAAGATTCTGTAGAAAAGAAATATGACTCTTAAATTGCTTTAATTGTGTCATTAATTCCAGAAAGTAATAATTTTTCACGCTTTACAGGGGGAAAAAATTGTTTAAGCAAATCAAGATTGTTTAAATAATTACCAAACATTCTTCTAAAATGTATTGCTTTCAACATTCTTTAATTGTGTCATTATGTGCCTTTCCGACATTTTTGCAAAAGTATTCATAATTATAATTCCGAAACGAGATGTATATTTTGAGGTTAAGCTGTCATTGCACGTTGCGTTTCCAAGCATCACTTTGTTACAAGCATGTGATTACAATGGCGGGATAATGTTACCTGCTTCGCTTGTAATTTGTTACTACTTTGAATGGGAAATATATTGTCACTGGGTGACCAGCAGGGAAGTCACCAGTGACTGGTTTTCTGAATCTTGTTACAATTATGTGACTATTCGGACTAGTAACTGTGTTAGCTGGGTACTTTGGTCTCCTTATGTCTATTCTCCATGGGGTAAACTAAAATTCGAAAGTCAAGTTATTTGAATGAAAGTCAGTATTAAGTGTTTTTTTTGGCCGCTGATAACGAGTCCGGGGTCAAAAAATCCAAAATATCTGATAATATAGTGGAATAGTCATCAGCGACCTAAAAAACTATTTACTTCTGCCTTTCATTCGAGTCACGTGATTTTTGCATTTTAGTGCGCCATATTGGATCCGCCATTTTGAATCTCTTAATTTTGACCCGAACTCGTCATCGGCGACCTAAGAAACCCTCAGGAAATGAACTTTTATGATGAATACATAATTATTTGTTTTTACCAGTTTTGGCAGATAACGTCGATTTCGACCCTACCATTTAACTGGTTAATGAACGGCTCTTATACTACTATAACCTATAATACAAATTTTTAGAAGATTCTATTAAATGAAAAGTTTTATATGACACCTCCAAAATGATTTTTTGTCGCATTGTTCCTAATAATGTTTTTGTCTCTATGAATACTCTATCAAATAAAAGATTCGATAAAAGGTTTTCCCGAGTACTATAATAAATATAATTTAAATTGCTTCAGATTCCTAACTTTTGAAGTAAAAGTTTCTACCATAATAGATGAATTTTCAATTTAAAATGATAATTTTTCAACCAAAAATTGAATGGTTAAATTTTCAGTTCAAAAAATTAGTGTTCAACGAAAGAGATAAATTTTCAAATAAAATGATGGAATATTGAATTGGAATAAATACATTTTAAGTTTGAAGCAAATTTTTACCAAGAAAAAACTAATTAAAAAAAAATCTTCACATATTCAAACAATGCGATGAATTTTTAACTCAAATTATTAATCTTCAACTGGGATAGTTGGATTCCAAACCACAAAGATTAATTTTTAACTAAAATGATGAATCTTTAACTAGAATAATTGAAGTTTCAACTAAAATTTATTTTTTTCGTATTAAACAAATTTGAAGTTCAGGACAATTCATTTACGATTTTTAGACAAACTTTGATATTTTGATCGGAAATTAAGTAAGTTACATTTTCCATGGTAATATTAATAAAATACTGTATTATCATGAAACTTATAGTTATTGCAGTAACATATATGAACCATATTAACATCGATCATTATAATTTCTCGATTTGAAAATGAAAATGAATTTGAAGCATTTAAAATAAGCGCGCGTATTACAGCCAATGACGAGGCTGTCCCCTTCCAACGCGACGCTTGCGCAGTTGAAAAAGTGTCGGTCTATTACTCTCCCAGCCTTGGCATATAGACGTACTGCGCTTGCGCTAAGACACTCACGAGAAACACGACGCGACAATCCGTTGCCATAGCAATAATGAGCCGCACCGTGTTCCTCTCACGCATAGCTAGCGCATGCGCAGTACATGTTAAAGAAAATGTCACACGAAATGCATAATTGGTTATACTTAATTCGTCAGGCTACTAATCTAATCTTCAGGTATTTTGATTTTACTTGATTGGCAAACACCAAATACACAAGACAAATCTTTATTTTCGTAATATTTTCGTAATTAATAACAATTACCATCATATTTTCTATTTAGCACTGAACGAAGTGAAGTTAGCTGCTGATTAAGTTTCGAATTCAAACTTCCCGCCGAAAGGATCGATTGATAAACTCTCTCGTTCCAGTTTTGAACTGCAATCTGCATCGCACATTGTAACACATTGTCGGCAATCGGCAATTTTGGGAACAATCAAAACAGTCGATGCTTAGATTGATTCATTGATTTTTCTTGATTTTATTGGTTTTTCGTGCAAACAGTCAAAAAAAAAGATAAAAAAATAAAGCTTTCTATTTCTGTGATATAGGCGCATACAAGTTTTCGGTAAGTAAATATTATAGACACTCAATAAATTACATTGTTCAAATTTAGATTTGATAGAAAAGGGTTACACGTGCTTGAAATTCACAAAAGTGAAAATGTCCTTAAAAAAAGTGGGGTTATGCAGTTTCGTGTGTTTTTTTAGACTTTTTTGACCTCATTAAATTATAGGAATTAGGAGAGTAGTGTGATTATAATTAATAATATGTAAATACAGGGTTTATTTTAAGGAGGAGTTTGACCCATTCAAATTTCTCTGTTCTCCTTTGTTTGAAAGAATTCTTTTTTTTCTATTTTCAAAATACTTGCCCTTTGTCTCGTTTTTCGGCCTGTCATATTTTTTATTCGGATTTAATATCACGTCTGATTAGAAATTCCACTGTTTCATTGCAAATTTAATTAAAAATTAAAGTATTTTTTGGAAATTTAACTATTTTGTATCTATCATGTATTTTGTTTGATCTTCGTTTTTTTTTATCTGATAATTCGACTATTACATTTTTGAATGAAAATTTCATCATTTTGTTGAAAATGTTACTATATTGTTAAAAAGTCATTTTTTGTTTAAATATTCATCTCTTTGGTTGTAAATTTGACTATTTTATTGAAAATTCGTTTCATTTTTGCTTGCAAATTTATTTTTAAACTGAATTCCTCTTCTTCTGTAAAAAATTGATTATCTTGGTTAAAAGCAAATAATTTTTAGTTAGAAATCAATTATTTTTGGTTGAAAATTCAACAATTTAATTAAAAATTACACTATCATTTTGAAAATTTGATTAATTGGTAGATAATTAACTTTTTTATGGAAAAGTCATATTTTTGGATGAAAACTTCAATTTTTGTGTGGATCATTCATCTTTTTGAACTGAAAATTCAACACCTTGTTCGAAAATTCGTTTTTTTTTATATTTAATTTTTTATCTGATAGTTTAAATATATTTTTGGTTTAAAATTCTATTATTTTGTTAAAAATGTAACTATATTGTTAAAAAGTCATATTTTTTTAGTTAAAAATTGAAATACTTAATTCAAAGTTCAACTACTTATTAAAAATTAATGTTTTGTTTAAATATTCTTCTCTTATTTGGTTGTAAATTTGACTATTTTGTTGAAAATTCATTTCATTTTTATTTGTTAAATTAATTTTTTAACTGAATTCGTCTCTTCTGTTAGAAAAGTTGTTAGAAATAAATTATTTTTGGTTGAAAATTCAACAATTTAATTAAAAATTAAACTATTATTTCGAAAATTTAACTATTTGGTAGATAATTAACTTTTTTATGGAAAAGTCATATTTTTGGATGTAAAATTCAATTTTTTTGTAAATAATTCATCTTTTTGAACTAAAAATTTAACAACTTGTTCGAAAATTCATGTGTTTTGTTGAAACTTCAGTTCTTTATTTTTGTTAAAAATGAATTTCTTATCTGATAATTTAAATGAAATATTTTTGGTTGGAAATTAAACTTTTTTAGATACCAGTTCAAATTTTTTTGTGAAATTGTATCTTTTTCATTTGAAAATTCGTCTTTTTTGTTAGAAAATTAATGTCCTGGGTTAAAAAAAAATATATATTTTTTTTATTGAAAATTTCATTATTTTATTGAAAATGCAATTATTTTGTTGAAAATGTTTAATTGAAAATTGAACTACTTCGTTGAAAATTCATTTTTTATTTAAATATTCTTCTCTTACTTGATTTTAAATTGAATTATTTTGTTAAAAATTCATTTAATTTTTGTTTGCAAATTAATTTTTCAATTGAATTCGTCTTTCTTGTAAAAAAGTAATATTCTTGGTTAAAAGTAAATAGTTTATTAAAAATTAAATTTTTGTTAAAAGATGCATCTCTTATTTGGTTGTAAATTTGACTATTTTGTTGAAAATTCGTTTCATTTTTGCTTGCAAATTTATTTTTAAACTGAATTCCTCTTTTTCTGTAGAAAATTAATTATCTTTGTTAAAAGCAAATAATTCTTAGTTAGAAATAAATTATTTTTGGTTGAAAATTCAACAATTTAATTGAAAATTAAACTATCATTTTGAAAATTTAATTAATTGGTAGATAATTAACTTTTTTATGGAAAAGTCATATTTTTGGATAAAAAATTCAATTTTTGTGTGGATCATTCATCTTTTTGAACTGAAAATTCAACAACTTGTACGAAAATTCTTG
>CAKNXH010022431.1:0-14451 GCA_932178445.1 Andricus quercusramuli | reverse complement strand
CTTCCTTTCTCATTTCTAAGCCAGTTTCGAGTACAGAAATTTTATTCAAGTCCTCAGCAATGCCCGCTTTGATCGTTTGAATGGAGATTAGGAGATTCTTATTAAATGTTTGTTGCTTATTTTCAAATTCTGTGATCCTGGAGAGAATCTCCTGAGAATGTGCAAGCGCTTCCTTTTGTCCTTCCAAAACAGCATTTCTGATCATAGTAGCCAGATCAGGCTGGTTGGTGGTAGCTGCTGCTGCTGACGGGGGCAGGAGTGTGATGGGAACACGTACCGACGGCGTTGTGAATATGAATTGCAGGTTTCTCAGACGAACTATCATCGAATGCCGTTGAGATGTAGCTCAGGTCCTCCTCTGGAAATCACTCCCTTGCACTCTGGTCAGGCACCCATTGCTCTAAATGATCAATGACAGTATAAATCCCAAAACAGCAAGAAACCAGTAGTTAAAAAAAACTCTAGAAACTTAAAAACTTTGGAGAACAGCAAATCGAGTCGGCCGCTCCGATCACCGTTACTAATACGTATTTTATAATATTTACTAATATTTATTTGGATAGAAAGATTGGGATTCAAGAGATTGGGCTATCTTAAATTTCAGAAAGGATAGAAAAGTCTTCAATTAGATAAGAAGATAGGGATTGAAAAAGATAGACAAGATTTTGGATTTCCTAACGGATAGAAAAAGATAGAAACACTAGAATAAGGATAGGGAGGGGCAAGAAAAGGATAAGTGTGGATAAGTGACAGATAGACCTTCAAACTACTTTGGAAATTCATAATTTCCTTATGAAACCCAAGGAAGACCTTTTTACGACCATGGCATGGACTCGATAGCTAGGACTCTTGACCTTCCCTTTGCGGGGGAAGATGTAGTCAAAATATATAGAATCATAAAGGCAACTGCACTTACAAAATCCTCTAAACCCCCTATCATTGTCGCGAAACTCGGCAATCAACAACTGCGAGATGAATTCGTTGAGAGATGTAAGGTTTTCAGAGACTTCTCTACTGAAAACCTCGGGTAGTCGAGGAAAAATAAAGATCCTATTTATCTACGCGAGGCCCTTTCATCTTCAAACAGGAAAATCTACGCCATTGCCCTGGGTCTGATAAGAGACAAAATAATCAAGTATCTATGGATTGCGGGTGGAAAAATTTTTTGTCGCAGAGAGGATAGATCTCCACAAATTTACCTGGCTAATCAGCAGACCCTCGAGGGACTTAGATAGAAACTACTGCTTCGTAGTTTCATCCTACGTATATATGTCGGTAAATATAACTTGTCATTCAGGCCGATTTCCAAATCATCAAGCATAAATAATATTTTTTTCAATTACAAAATTCTACTTATTAACTCGAAGGTTTCTCAGGTATTCTAACTATGCTATTGGAATTGATAATTTTCTACAAAATCATCTGTTAACTCAAAGTAATCTTGAATATATTGTTCTCTATTTTTTTGTCTAAAACATCTATTATTGTATCGGCAGCCCCAGATTCTATAAATAATACTGAAATTGCTTCTTGCTCTATTTCGAAGTTTTACACTTCTACGATATACTCGAATTTTCATGTATCAGTACCACTTAAGATTCTTATAGATTTATATCGGCACTGTCACTACAAAAACTATTGGACTCTACATAACTCTATTTGTAATTACTTAAATTGTCCTCTGTTGGTTATTGTCATGATATTTCTATTTCGAATATCTTTTCCTATGAACTAATATTCTTTCAGGTAACTTGCAACTTAAAACCAACCATTTTATATTTTCAATGGATATCTTAAATATTTGTCATGTTAACATTATAATGCTTATTTGTCTTCTAATTTAAACATAATTTCGTGTCCTGTTTCTATTATATCGTAGCCGTGTCTGAGACCTGCCTTACGCCTAACATTCCATCTAGCCTCATATCACTTGATCACCACACATTTTTCCGCAGAGATAGGGATGAGAGAAGAGGGGGTGGGGGCTGTCTCTATATTCATGACAGCTTAAGGGGTGTACAGGTGGGAGTGAGTCCTCTTGCCCTATTACCCTATTGCTGAATACCTTTTTATCAAGAAATCATTGTCTCATGACAGCATGTTGGTGGGTGTGATTTACAAACCTCCTAATGCCTCCTACTGTAGGAAACTTGAGATTGACATTTTTGACATTATACCAGATTATAATAACATTGTACTTACTGGTGACCTAAATCCAAATCTTAATGATACGTACAATTCAACTATTGAAAATCAGTAGTGTTCACCACCGGATTATCTATAGTTTCCCATAATACCCCCTCCTTGCAATCAGTTCTCCTTCCCCGTCCTCAGTTCCCTCCACTTTTGATGATACTAAATCATTCTT
This sequence comes from Andricus quercusramuli, assembly GCA_932178445.1. Classification (NCBI taxonomy): domain Eukaryota; kingdom Metazoa; phylum Arthropoda; class Insecta; order Hymenoptera; family Cynipidae; genus Andricus; species Andricus quercusramuli. The sequence continues at coordinate 12,083 of CAKNXH010022431.1, read as the reverse complement.
TTCTGGCATATGGCAAGAAACCGTAATTAAAAGACTCTTAAAGGTAAAATAAGATGCTCAAGGTTCTGAGGGTATTTCATTTAAACTGATTCGCTTAGCTTTGCCAGTCAGCGGTCTCACTTTCTTGAATATCTATAACGTCCGATATCCATCATCTGTGCCTTGTCTAAACCTTTTGAACGTAGTGTGCATCAGCAACTTAGTGCACTCATTGAAAGTAATAATTTGCTGGACCCATTTCAATCTGGGTACCTTGCCATTCATAGTAGATTTACAGCTTCACTTAAAGTTTCTTAAAACTTCTGACATGAAACTGGCAATTGATAGAAGGGATTTCCCTCCTATCAATTGCCAGTTTCATGTCAGAAGTTACTTTAAGTAATTAAGGTTGTTGTCCTTTTCGACTTTTCTAAGATGCTTGATACAGTTAACAATGATTTACTAATGAATAGGCTCAAATTACTTCACCTTTCAAATATGGCTATTAAATGTTTTAAGTCTTATCTCAGTAATCGATCTGAAAGAAAGCACATCAGAAATGGCGAGCGTTCTGATTGTGGTGAGGTTATGAGTGGTATCCCTCAAGGTTCTATGCTTGCACCCACTCTATTCAATATTTATACATTTGAACTTGGTAGCGAACTTCGACACTGCATCTATGACAAATATGCTAATACTAAGGCTATAGTCATAGAACCCTCTTCTTTTCTTTCACTTGCAACAACTGCAAACTTACCTCCTCTCTTGATCGATGATCAATAAAGAATCACTTCCTACTCTAACGCGTATCCTCCTAATTGAAATCCAAAAAATTAACATTTTACCCAGTAAAGAGAAAGAGCAGGACTTCTTAACGTTGCCAAAAAATGGCAAAATTTAGGCCTCGTGGTTTATGGAAGCCGCTAAAATGTAAAGGTCTTTCATTATGCGTGGTGCTCGTCTTTGGAACAAACTACCTATAACAATTAGAAATGCACCTTTACAATATCACTGTAGAAAACTCCTTTTTGGGTGATTATTTGAAATTGCTAGATAAAATACAAAGACTTCAAAATGAAATACTTGAAACATTGTACAATTTTCCAAAAGAGATGCCGACCATGGAATTATATAAAACAACAGAGCTTCTAGATATACGTACTCTTAGGGATATTGAAAAAGCGAAACTGATATACAGAATGATGAATAATCTTATAAAAACTGATTGTAAGTTTGAAATAGGGAACAATGTATATAATTACACCACTAGATTTACTGGAGAATTAAGGAACAAATATCACAAAACTAGAACAGCGCAAAGATCACCTATCAACTGTAGTATTACCGATTTTAATAATCTATCGAAAGAGATTACAGATAGTTGATTTACGAATTTGTACAAAATATAAAAGATTATCATGTTAAAAAATCTGCCCGCTGCGCGGGCACATTCTCATCGCGCGCGGCTCGCTTCGCTCGCAAGTTTGAACGCGTCTAGGGAGCGCGACTGTTGGTTCTCGAGCTTCGCGCTCGATAATATACTTATCTTGCGCTTCGCGCTCGATAACATATTTACCTCGCGCTACGCGCTCGGTCATTGTACTTCCCCACGTTTATACAAAATATTTCACAATTAAATGTGAAATCTTCGACAGTAGTAATTTAGTGATTGTGATTTCTCTTTTGTTAAAGATCCTTCGGCTTTAACGGACACATTCTCATCATGTATCACGTGCCTCGAACTCGAATAAACTTTGTCCAATGCGCGAATTTTTCTACATTATGTTCAACTTTAATATATGTATGAAATGTATACTATATCAATATCTGTATATCTCGGCTCCAAACTGCTCATTCAGATATAGCAAAATAAAGAACAAATTTTATTTTTCATGATTATTTTAATATTCGTTCCTTATTTGCCATTAATCTCTAGACGTTTTTACACAACTTCAAATTGTTTATTTGTAATGTTACTTTTCACGATTAAATCAAAAACTACACGTCCTATAAGAATAGAATTATAAACCCTGTTCGAAGGTAGAGAGAAAAATTGTGCGATACATTACATTATTTATGGTTCACAAAATAAATGAAAAAAAAACAACAAAAAAACTTCAAATCATACTCTCGAAGTTATACGTTGGTAACACTTAAAGCCTTGAGTTAAGAACATATATAAGCGTGCACATGAGTGTATTTAAGTTTAAGAATTTATATTTGCGTATGTACATTTACAGTATTACTGGCGATAGACCACATGTAATTATGTGTATCATAGTCTATTTCTTTATTCTTGTTAAATACCTATTTTTAATTTCGATCGTTAAATCGATCACCGTCACATTTTAAGTGTAATATGTATCACCTGTTCCTTATAGGGCTATCTAGCTCTAGGAATTTTTCATGAATAAATACAAATAAACTTATTAGATTGTTTTGAAAAAATACACATATGTTTTTAGGAACTGATTATTATAAAATGTTTTCAATATTGTTTTAACTTAGTACTTTGTGTTATTTTATTTTTACTACATATGAACCTTATTTAATGGGGAACTCTAAATTTTTCTTTTATAGTATTTACATACACTGAACCATGCATGTGAGAATATGGAGGAAATTATCTTTATCTATGAAAAAATTGTATCGCTGGACCCCACAGTCTCCCTTCTGCAAAGTACGCCCTGTAAGGAAAACGTTCATTATTTTGTTTATGCTAATAAATGTGATATCCCATAAGTGGAGACAATTTTTTTTACATTTGCAAAGAAAATATTGAATATGTGTTGTAAGAATAACGTTTAATGTCACAGAAATCAATCGATATTTTGAGCCAAAGTTACTTTCTGTATGGTGTTAGTACTCTTCTGCATATTGTTAGTATAGAGACGATAGAGAAAGAAGAATTTTAGTTAAGAACTTTTTTATTGTAATATGAAACTATTCTAGAATAACTTGTCATTAAGAAACTTCTAATTTGGAATATTTTGGAATGTTTTAAATGTGTTGGTAAATAGTTACCATTTGGAAGAAATTTAATTTTTCTCAAAGGTTCAAAATAAAAGTCTGTTGTATTTTCGATTTTTTGTTGATATATAACGAATTTTTGGTTTGCATGGCGTTCTTGATGTACAATGTTAGTAGGATAGTTATTATTGAATGCCAAGACATGTCGGTTCTTGATGGCTGGATCCTAGAAAAGAAATGCAGACTCTGATTAGTATTAACGAACAGATGTGTTGAAAGGAATAAAACTTCTTCATCGGGAAGAAATTAGTCAATGAAAGAGGGAGGAAATTAAATTATTTTGAGGTTAATGTATTTTATCAATACTTTCTTCGTCTTACGTTGAGTGAATAATTAGTGGTACTTTTTTATTTAGAGAAAATATTATTAGTTTGCTTATGTTGACGGATCGTTCTATTAAAATATGGCGAATTTTGTATTCTTTGCAGATGTTGTATTTATATTGTTGAAATTGAATCTGTAACTTTATTTGAAAAAAATGCTTAAGATTTTGCTGATTATATGTTTTGTTTGTTTGTCTTATTCTTTCTTGAATATCAATATGAGAGATTTTAAGTCTATTTATGTGTACAACTGTTGACGTGTTGCCTTTTTCCATTTTTGCGATTTCTTTTCCTAGAATTTCTAGTACTTGATAAGGGTCTGAATATTGATTATCGATTTTTTAACCTCCTTTTAGTAAAAATACTGTATCTCCTATTTGAAAATCTCATGGGTTCATCTCTCTGTCGTAATATAGTTTAGACTTTTTGTTGGCCGTTATTAAGCTTTGTCTTGTTACAGCCCTCATTTCATGTAGTCTTGTTATTAATTTTATAGTGTAATCGTCGTAAGTTTCAAGTTTTTCATGTGGTGGCGGTGATGGTTGTCGTGATATTTTTCCAAAGACTAGCTTATATGGAATGCATTTTGTTCCTTCATGTACGCTTATATTATAAAAAAATATTGTTAGTTCTAACCACTCGTACCATTTGGAATTTCTATTCACGAATTGTTTAAGATATTCTGACAGTGAGTGATGAGATCTTTCAAGCGATTCATTTGATTGTGGGTGAAAAACGGTTGTTTCAAATTGTCTAATCCTGAATCGTTTTGCTAATATTGTTATTTAATTACTCATAGTCATTTTGTCATGACGTTCTATAATATTTTTGGTTTTGTGAAATGAACTGGATACGGGGATTTCAATAAGGGGTGTCTCCGGCGGCGGGCGATTATCTACTGGATCTATCGCCTTTGGACTTTCAAGATCATATTGAAGTATTTTATTTTCCTTTTCTTCGTTATTAAAAATATTGTATTCATTGTCAGTGTGATTAATTTGATCATCATGATCATTATTTAGATCATTATCATCAAAATATTTGTTATCATCAAAATATTTGTTATAGAATTTGTCATTAATAAAATTTTCATTGTCATACTCGAAATCATAATTTTCTTTGTCATTATGATCTTCTTCAAATTTCTTTCTTGTCAATATCTTCATCTTCATTGTTTTCTTTTCCATATCCTTCTGCTTCTTCTTGTAACGGTGCGATTTCGTCGGGGTAAGCCGATCATCTACACTAGTGGACGCTTCAGTCTAGCCAGGGTTAGGTTTTAGGGGTAGATGAACGAAATCAACACATGTTTAAACCTTTAAAAGAGTCTAGTTATGTTTTCCTATAACTTATAGTGCTAAGTTATAAACTAGGTGTGAGTGTGCGTATGTACTAATAAAATTCTGAAGTGTGCTTGTTGTGTGACACACAGGGTACATTTAGTGGGTGTGATATAGTATGTGTATGAATCCTAAGTTTTACCAAGCCGGACGAAGCGAGATTGGAAGAGAAAAGAAAGAAGAGAGAGAGTAAGCGAGCGGGCGCGCGCGTGCTTAAGCCGTTGCTGCGAAGGAATAGTAAGGAGTGGTATCATCCTATGTGTTTTGTGAGCAGAGGTGAGACGAGCGACGTCCAAGAATTCGTTAATGCTTGCCACGAATGAAAACTTGTATGCAAGATCGTGCACATGCGCAGAGCTGTTTTCGCAGTCACGTGTTATACCCACTCCCCTATGTTATATTGTGACATGTCGATGCATATGTAGGTTATGTTCGTTTGTTTATGTTCGTTCAATACACAATTTGGAAACTTCTAATGCATGTTGACATCATTGGCATGGCAACCGCCAGTGCGCATGTGCACGATCTTGCACACAAGTTTTCATTCGTGGCAAGCATTAACGAATTCTTGGACGTCGCTCGTCCAACTCCTCACTTACAGGGATACTACTTCTTATTGTTCCTTTGTGGCCGGTATCTAGAACAGTGGTTAGCATGATCTTGACCAAGTCAGGGTACCCTGACCGGCCTGACCAACGACCTACTTGATGGTCATGTACTTGCGAGATTGGCCAGATCAACTCTTCCCTCATGGGTCCTTTGTTGGAAAATGTATTTTTCAGATTCTAACGACATGTAATTTATCTATTAATGTTGAAAATTTGAGAAGTATTTAGTATTAAATTTAATATTGAGCTACTGTTTCTTGATATTAAACTCCTTCAAATTTTCAACTTTGCTAGGTAGGTAATATATCATTGGAATCGGAAAAATGATTAGATGCTGATTATGCTATTTTCAAATCGCTAGTTGAAAATTAAAAGTTTTCGAATTTCCTAACTTTTACCTGCCTGTGGACAAAAGACAAAAAAGAGTAAGCTCACCCACACTAAGATCCGTGAATAGAAGGAAAAGTAGTAGCCAAAAATGAGCCGGGACGGACTTCACCATACCTGAAAAGTGAGCAAAAAGTTTGCCGACCACTGACTTAGAACGTCGTAACGTGGTGTGAACTGGGTATCCGGAGGAAGGTTTGCATTGAAAAGTATTCGAAAATTTCCTGTTAAATGTTGACGTAACAATTATTGAATACTTTTCGATACCGTTTTTTTCTATATGCTTCTGGATACTCCGAATCGAGCATTTCTTGCTTGAGTAATTCTTGTGGATTTCGTATTTCTTGATTAATTCATTCATCAGGATATTCTATTTCTTGATTTAGTAATTCTTCAGGATTTCGTATTTCTTGATTTAATAATTTTTCAGGATTTCGCATTTCTTGACTAATTCATTCTTCAGGCTTTTGCATTTCTTGATTTGATAATTTTTAGGATTTCGTCATTCCTGATTTATTAATTCTTCAGGATTTCGTATTTCTTCATTGAATAATTCTTGAGAATTTCGTATTTCTTGATTTAATAATTCTTCCGGATTTCTTAAATATATATGATTTATAATTAATACTTCAGCGTCATTAATTTTCTCTATAATGTCTGTCGGATTTCTGGATAGAGCGTCAGTATTTACACTCATCTTGCCAGCTTTTTAGATTACGTTATATTCGAACTCTGCTAATTTGAATTTCCACCGTGTCACGCGAGAACAAGGACCTTTGCAATTTTGGAACCAAATTAATAGCGTATAATCGGTTACTAAGGTGAATTTTCTTCCATATAAATAGGGTTGGAAATGGGTTACAGAAAATACCTTTGCTAAGACTTCTTTCTCGTAGATATCAAATTTTCGTTCGCTGTCGCTCAAAGATCGTGATGCGTATTCTATTGGCTTATCTTTGCCAATTTTGCCTTGGGATAAAATACTAGCGACTGCATAACTAGAAGTGTCGGATTTTAAAATGAAGGGTTTAGTGAAATCAGGTCTTCGTAACAAGGTTTCTTCACACGATTTATTTTTTAGTGTATCAAATGCTTTTCGTTGAATTTTTGTTTCATTTAAATTCTACGTCTTTTTTCAATAATTTATTTAGTAGAGCTGCAATGTTTGAGAAGGCTTCTATGAATTTTCTATTGTTGGTGATTTTTTTGTGGTGCTAACTTTTGGGTTTTGGTGAAGGGAAGGAGGGAGTTTGAGAGGAGAAAGAGCGGTGAGTAGAGTGCTTAAGGGCTAAGGAATAAGTGAGAGTGAAGGGGCTGGTAGAAGGGTGGTCAATGATATATAATTCTCAAAAGTGAAAGAGAAGGATTTTGAGGCTAGGAACGGTTGTGAAAAGTGGCGTGTTTTTCACGCGGGATGAGTGATTGGTGAGTGTGAGAGTTGGATTAATGAGATATAAAAGTTGTTTAAGAGTGTTGAGTGATAGTGTGAGAAATTTTAAGTGATCTATTGGAGTGGTGGCTTCAGAGCTAGATAGAACAAGTTGCATGGGAGATTGAAAGCGAGGGACAAGAAAACCTGACGTAGGAAATAAGTGCGCGGAAAAATGCCGGTCACACGGAGTCCAGGAGAGACAGGGAGAGGGCAGCAGGAGACGGACACAGAGAGAGGGTCGAGAATTAAAAACGAATTTAGGCAAGAGAATGAGGCGAGCGCGAATATCGAAGGTAGCATTGGCGATAATGAAAGCAATAGTGAGGCATAGGTGTTCATGAAGATCAGTTAGGACGGGGGAGAGACGGTAGCAAGCAAACCAGGCAGACCGACGAACCTGCAAAGGCTACAAAGAGCGAACAGCTTGAATAGTACGAACGCGAAGGGTTTTTTTGATAAGTGGCGACAACCAGCAACCACGAGTAGCGAAGGGGAGAAGTCAGAGGATAATAATAAAAGGGTTAGAGACCAGTTAGATGAGGAAAGGGAAACTGAGAAAGCACGTAAAAACAGTAGGCAGAGAACACCACCTGAAAGGTGGTCAGGGGGGAGTAGTCTAGAAGGCCTCGAGAAACTCATCAGAGGCCTCAGAGAGGAAACCTGCTGCAAAGGTTTTGACAGGGCGAGGACGCATAGGGAAGAGGTCAGGGAGGAAGTACAAAAAATGAGAAAGAAATGAGAGGAGTGGGATGCTCTGTGGAAGGCCGAGAAAGAGGAGGTATGTAGAAAACTGGATAGGATAGAGATTAAACAGATAGAGAGTGAGAGAGAAAGGAGAACTTAAAATGAGTTTGCTTGAGGAGAGGATCAGAAAACTAGAATGCGGGGGTGAAAAGAAGGAAGAGGTGGCAGTAGGAGACGTAGTCAAGGGGGATGATAAGAAACTGCAGGAAGAAAATGAGAGAATGCGCAGACGGCTGAATCAAATAGAAGTAAGACTGGAAGGAGAAGAGAAAGAGAAAAGAAAGCGAAACATAGTAATTAAGGGAATGAAAGTAGAAAGCGACTCGGGAAAGGAAGAAGTGGAGAAGCTGATGAATGATATTGGGGCTCAAGTGAGAGTGGAGGCGGTGAAGGTACTAGGGAGAAAGACAGAAGGGGAAACAGGTGTGCTCATAGTAAAAGTGGGAAGTGAGTAGGAGAAGAGAGAAATTATGGAAAGGAAAAGGATACTAAAGGGTAGGAATGAAAGAATTGACGAGGACCTGATATGGAGAGAGAGAAAGAGGAAGTGGATGATCAAGCGGAGAGCATGGATAAAGAGGAGGAACAGGGGTAATGTTTGGATAGGGAAAGACAGGTTGTGGGTGAATGGGATGAAGTGGATATGGGACGAAGAGAGAGAAGAGCTGAGTGCAGAGGAATCAATACTTGGGAGGAGGGAAAACGAAGGTAATGAGAGTAGCAGAGACGGGGCAGGGTTTCCACCAGAGCAGACAAACTGAGCACGAAAAGGAGGAGGGGGAAGGACAAAAAGAGAGGAGTGAGTGTAGCTTTCTGGGATGTGTCAGGGCTAAAAAACAAGAACGCTGATGGGAAATGAAAGAGTGGAAGAGCGGGAAGAAAAGCGGGAGGGCGTGATCGTGAGAAGAATGAAGGTAGGAAAAGAGAGGGTGACGATCGTTTGTGTGTATAGAAGGAGAGGAGAAGAGGAAGGATGGAGAGTATTAAGGGAATGGATGGAGGAAAGGAATGAAGAGTTGGTCTTGATAGGAGGAGACTTAAACGCATGGACAGGAGAGTCAGCGGGGGAGATCTGGGATGAAGAAAGCGAAACTTTCCGAAGAAATTCCAAGCACAGGGAGATAAAGCGGGAGGGTAAAACTCTTTTGAACCTGTTAGGAGAGGAGGGGTGGTTTATCTGCAATGGAAATATAAGGGGAGATGAAGAAGGGGAAATGACTTTTATAGGTAAAGGGGAGACAGTGATAGATTATATCCTAGCAGAAGAAAGAATAAGGAAGAGAATGGATAAAGTGGAAGTAGGTAATGAAATAGACTCAGAACACTTTCCGCTAATAGCGACATTGAAATGTTCAGGATGGAAGCGACATAGCGAAAAAACGGAAAGAACTGGTGAAAGGAAAGTAAAAATGGGTAGATGGTGGGAGGATAAATTGAGAGAATATAAAGAAAGAATGAAGAGCGAGTAGAATAGAGGAATGGAAGGGGAAGACGTGGACGCGCGCCCTGAAAAGCTAAAAGAAGTAACAGAGAGGATAAAAGAAGAGGTAAGGCCAAGAGAAGAGGAGGAGGGAATGAAGAGGGGATGGTGGGACGCAGAATGCAAGGAGAGTAAAGATAGAATGAAGGAAAATGTAAAAAAGTGGAGAAAAGGGGAGATAGGGAAACAGGAATTTAATAGGAGAAAGAGAGAACATGAAAGCTTGTTAACTGATAAAAGGCAGTTAGAGAAAAGTAGGTATATGGAAGAGGTGGAAAAATAAATCAGGGAAGGGAGGGAATGGGAACTGATCAATAGGGAACGAGGAGGAAGGAAGGGCATCAATGTGGAAATCGAAATGGATGAGTGGACCGCGTACTTTAAGCGACTGTTGGGAGGAGTGGAAAATAAGGTGTTAGGTGAAAAGAGGAAGCTAATAGAAGGGGAAGATGATAGCAATGACGGGATAAGTAGGGAGGAAGTCAATAGAGCGATAGGGAGGCTTAAAAGAAACAAGGAAACAGGTGAGGACGATATAGAGAACGAGGCTTTGAGGTTTGGTGGAGAAGGGGTGAGAAAGGAAATATGGGAGGTATGCAAAAAGATGTGGAGAGGAGAGGGATGGCCTAAGGAATGGAGGGCAGGCCTAAGGAATGGAGGGCAGGGTTGGTGGTACCGATAATTAAGAAAGGAGAGGGCAAGAAGGTGGAGGAGTATAGGGGAATCACACTTATGTCGGTGGGTTACAAAATATATACGGAGATTCTCAGAAAGCGATTAGAAAGGGAGGTGGAAGAGAAGGGGATTATTCCACACAATCAGACGGGCTTCAGGAATGGTATGGGAACAGTAGACAACATCTACGTACTGAATTATCTAGTGAATAGGAACTTAGGGAGGAAGAAAGGGAAGTTAGTGGCCTTATTCGTAGACTTTAAAGTGGCTTTTGACTCGGTAAACAGGAAGGTATTATGGCAGGTTATGAAAGAGAGGGGTTTGGACGAATACTTGGTCGAGATGATAAAGGAGATATTCCAAAAGACTAAGATAAGGGTGAGGATTGGGAAACAAAAAGGGGAGAATTTCTGGAGTGGAAGGGGGCTCAGGCAAGGATGCCCACTGAGCCCACTACTATTCAGTCTCTTGTTGGCAGATCTAGAGGAGAAACTGGAGAAGAAAGGAAGAGGAGGAACGGTAGTGGGAAATAGCAAGGTATATTCCTTAGCTTATGCAGACGATATAGTATTATTAGCGGATGATGAGAGATGGATGAGTCTCATAATGAGAGTATTTGAGGAGTATGTGAGAACCAAAGACTTAGCGGTAAATGTAAATAAGACGAAAGTGATGATTTTTAGGAGAAGGACAAAGGTCGAATATGAATGAAAGATGTACGGGGAGAAAGTGGAACAGGTTGAGGGATTTAGTTACCTAGGCTTCTGGTTTGAGTCGAAAGGAGGGTTTGAGCTACAGGTGAGGAGAAGGATAGAATGTGCAACCAAGGTAATGGGGCAGGTGTGGGGTATAGGGACGAGAAGGTTTAAAGATGACTGGAAGATGAGGCTGTAGATATTTGATGCGTTGGTGTGGTCAGTCCAAAGTTACAGAGTGGAGATCTGGGGATGGAAGGAGCACGAGAGGGTTGAAAGTATGCAAGAGAGATTTTTGAGATGGGTAATGGGAGTAAGCTGGAGCTGTCCAGGATATATGTTGAGGGAGGAATTAAGTAGAGGCAAAATGGTTATTAGACAGATGAAGATAGCATTGAACTTTGAAGAGAAACTAAAGAGGGGGAGGGAAGCAGGATAGTACAAGCTTGTCTACGGGAGGTATTGAACAAAGAGACTATGGGTAACACAGAACGATCAAGGTGGGAGAAAGAGAGACAACAGAGGAGGAGAGAGTGCGATATAAGAGCAGATGTCAGAGTATGGCAAGAGTTAGAGAATGAACTGATAATAAGGGAGGGGAAGGAAAGATGGAAAAGAATCGTGGAATCTAACCCGAATCCGCCCAAGGAGTCATATATGGTACGGCGAACAGTGGCTTATGAAAAACGACTTATCCTGGTTTTTCACATTTAAATCTCGCGCAAAACCGTTGTATACTATTCAGCGAGGTTACCCAAATAATTTTAGGCTGCTGTTTATTGCAAGTTGGCAACCTTGAGCTGAGGAGGGTATTCCCCATTTTAGATTTTGAAAAAACATATTGGGCGGATTCGGGTAAATGTTTTTAGGTTTTCTTGGATTTGGAAAATTTCTCACTGCTTCTAGTTTTTTTTGCATCTGGCCTAACTCCTTCTTTATCAATGAAATGTCCAAGATAAACTACTTCTGAACGCAAAATTCACATTTATGTGGTTGGAGTCTTAGGGCCGATTCCACCATCTATGATTAAATCCATGGTTAACTAATCATGATTATTTTTCAATCAATGACTCAATCATGATTAACATGCAAAACGCTCCACCCATGGTCAGCTAACCATATACACTGTTTGCAATAAAGTCTAGTTTCTACGTATTTCTGTTGTAACGGCGATTCTGATTGGCTGAGTACAAAACATGTGTTCGTGCACCATCTCTGGTGCGCCTAACCAAATAACTAGGCCTCTGACGTTACAAATTAAGCGTTGTGGTTTGCAAAGCGGAAAGAAAAGGAAAAATAATATTTTGAGAACATATTTCATTTTAAGCCATATTTCACACTACATATTGTCGCACTGCCTTTTACCTAAACTTTAAGGGTATGTTGATAC
>CAKNXH010022430.1:0-13719 GCA_932178445.1 Andricus quercusramuli | reverse complement strand
AGAGCGAGGACGTAGTATAATTGATAATCAAACGAACTTACCTGTACGTGAAGTTCGATTTTAATTATACATAGTCCTCGCTCGAATACATTTAGTCCCTACCCTTTTTTGATACATAGTATCATCCCTCCCTGTTTCAAGGAGAAATTATTCAGCATAAAGTTGATCCTGCTTCATTACTCTAAAAATAGTGAAGTGGGTAGATGGTGGGGATAATAGGTCCATTTTCGAATCTATGACTCTGAAGACGTGTGCTGCCACCGTGGACCGGAAGGATACTACAATTGTTTAAATGTATTCGAGCGAGGACTATGTATAATTAAAATCGAACTTCACGTACAGGTAAGTTCGTTTGATTATCAATTTTGAACCGAATATTTCAATTTATAATAAAATTTTCAACCGAATATTTGAATTTTCAAACATAAAGGTCATAATACTACCACGAAAAAAAAAATTTTTAATAAAGTAAATGGATTTTCAACTAAAAAAGATCAATTTTCAACCAAAGTAGAACAGTTTGATTTTAAGTTGAAGAAATAAGTTTTTAAGCGAATAGAAATAATTTTCAACAAAATAGTTTGATTGAATGTCGATAACAAAAATTTTCGACGAAAAATGGATCAGTTAAATTCTTAGTATGAAACAATTAATTTTCAAATTTAAAAATTAATCTTCCATCAAAGAAGAATAATTTTTAACAAAACACATGAACTTTCAAACAAATATTTTCGTTTTTAATGACATTTTTAACCAAAAATGTTAATTTTTTACCAAAAAAAGACAAATTTTCAACAAAATTCTGATTTTTCAATTAAAAAGATCGATTTAAATTCAATTTATTCAGAAAAAAAGATCTTCTCCTTTCACTCCGCTGGGATTCGAACACCAGATCAACTGATTTCCGGTCAGGTGCTCTAACCAATCATAGGAATCTGTATTATCATAGGAGATGGTATCACCTATGATAATACAGATTCCTATGCAAGATCAATTAAAAAAATAGAATAGTTTAATTTTTAGTAGAAGAAATTAATTTTTAAACAAACAGAATATATTTACAGCGAAATAATTGAATTTTCAACTAAACAAATGAATTGTCGACCAAAAAGGTTAAATGTCTATAAACAAAAATTTAGACAAATAATTAAGTCAAATATTTAGTTTAAGAAATTTTTTTCAATAAAAACACTCATTTTCAACCAAGGAAAAATTAATTTTCGATGAAAAAAAAATAATTTTCTACCAAAAAAGGATAATCATCAACAAAATACATGAATTTTAATGAAATATTTTAATTCTCAACTATAAAAAAATTTTCAAACATATATGGAGTTGAATTTTGAACTGAAAAAGATTAGTGTTCAAACAAACTTGATATAGTTAAATTTTTAATTGAAAATCAATTTTCAATAAAAGGAAACTAATTTTCCACCAAAAAGGATAATTTTTAATAAAGTATATGAATTTTCAACCAAGTGGTTGAATTTTCAAACAAAGAAGATAAATGTTTGACCAAACATGAAATAGTTAAATTATTAGTTAAAAAAATAATTATTAAAAATGTTAACAAAATAGTTGAAGTCTAAAAAAAAAAGATTTTTCAACTAAAATGATGAATTATGAAGAAAAAAAGTGAATTTTTATTTGGAAAAAGTAAAATCAAATTATTTTTTTTTTCTCCCTGAAGGACCTGAAGCCTAATTTTTTTTTAAATTCAAACGCTCAATATATAAATAATTGCTGGAATCTTATTTAAGCAATTTTAAGTTAGAAACATTAATGATGGAAAGATTACATTTTTTTAAACTCAGCAATTTTTATATTAGAAGTAAAATTATTTCAATTTTATGTCCTTACAAATTTATAATTGTTCAATTTTGGAAATCTATTTTGAATATTCTCTTGAAATTATCATTTTTTTTAAATAAAAAATCATTTACAAGTTTTTCCAGGAATCTTGAGCAAATGTTTGTGTTATCTTGAAAGCTCTCAAAATCCTCAAACAGCTTCAAAACTTTATTTCAAAATGTAGAAAAATCTAAATTTAAAAAAAATAATTTTGGAACGTTCTAATAATTTTGAAATGTTGAAAACCTGAAAAATTAAAAAATCACTTAAAACGTTCTAAATTATTTTTTGAAAATTTGGTATGTCTTTTCAAATATTTCTCAATTTTTTGTTGAATATAATTATATCAGCGAATTGTGATTTTTGATTTTTCTGTAATTTTACAGAATAGCTGGTATTTTGTGAAAAATGTTTTTGAGTCGAATTTGAAAATGTTCTTGTTTTGGGAAAGATAAATCGGAGACTTTCTGCGTAAAATACAAACATTATTTTCCACTAAGGATTCGTCATGTGGTTCACTTCATCTTCTGGTGTTTATTTCTTCTTCTTAGTGCTTACTTCTTTCTCTTAGTCTCCTTATTCTTAGCGGACGATAAATTCTCAATGCTAATCAACATATTATTTTAAAACAGGATTTATAAACTTCTAACATTGTATATAACCCAGATTCTATATTTGAGTGACAGTTCACGCACGTTTAAAGTTCCCATGTGTTACGTTACGTCATTGTAATTTGATTCTCACTTCAGTCCTATTTTGATCCACAAAAGTTGTACTAAAACGTCGTTTAGTAAGGTAAAGGTACCTATCATGAGACAAATTTTGAGGAGGTTTTGAAATTTTCGTTAATTTTTGAACAATAGTAAAATATATTTACAAAATGTTTATATCAATAAACGCGCTGATCTTTTCTGAATGCGGAATACCTATTAGAAGTTTAATTGAGTTTAGGCAAAGTTGTTATATTTATGAAAATACGGAACGACCTTTATCTACCTATTATGAAACAACTTTTGGACTCTTCTACCGGTGTTCCATAATGGGTGACCCAATTATGGAACAGCAAAGAAATGTGTTTTTTTTTATTATTATGGCTTATTTTATATTTTTTTCTATATCAAATCGAACTAAATGGTACAATGAACTTTTATTTCACTCGTTCATAGAGATAAGTAAATTGAATACAAGTTTTCATTCAAATTAAGAAACCTAACCTACAGAGGGTAGTTTTCGTGAAAGAAGTGAATTATATTTCATTTTTTCTAAAAAATGTTTCTTATAGGGAATGAGTTTTTATTTAGGTGAATGAAAAAGAAGAAACAAGCATGTAGGATAAAGTCAAAACTTAAGAAACTTGGCCAAAGTAAAGTGTAAATCAAATATTAGGCTAAGAACCCTTTTCGTTTTCTTTCTTTTATCGCACTCTATAATAACTTCCTGTGTCTTATTGATTATTCGTCCTTTTTCGTAAACAATTATTCTTCTTGGTTGAAAATTCACATTTTTTCTTGAATATTCAACAGTTCTTTTTAAATTTGTTTTCTCTGTTGACTGAAAAGTATTTTTTAATTCAAAACTCAACTTTTCTTGGAAATTTGTCTTGTTTGGTCGAACTTGACTGTTTTTTATTCAAAATTGAAATCTTCTTTGGTTGAAATTTAAATAACATTACATTGTTTGTTAAGAATTCATCTTTTCTAGTTGAAAATTTAACTCCTTCGTTAAAAGTGTAACTCTTTATAAAAAATTAATTCTTTTCGTTGAAGATTCATTATTTTAATTGAGAATTCATCCCTGATTGCAAATTTAAGGACCATGTTGAAAATCAGTTTTTTTTTACTAAAACTTCAATTATTCCAGTCGAAAATTTGACAATATTGTTGAAAATTCGCTTTTTTGCTAGAAATGAGTTTTTTTTAAAAGAAAATTTAACTATTTCATCTTTGGTTAAAATTGCATCTTTTTTGGACGAAAATTTAACTGTTCAATTGATAATTGATCTCTTTTATTTAAAAATGGGAATATTTGGTGAAAATTTTTGATACCTTTTTGATATAAAATTCAATTATCCCAGTTGAAGATTCATCATTCTAATTGAAAATTAATTTCTGATTGAAAATTTAACGACCTTGTTGAAAATCAATTTTTCTAACTGAAAATTCATCTATTCCAGTTGAAAATGCAACTATTTTGTTGGAAGTTCGCTTTTTTTTTGGTTAGAAATTAGTTTTTTAAAAAGAAAATTTAACTATTCTATTTTTGAAAAAAATTATCTTTTTTAGACGACAGCTTAACTGTTTGATTGATAATTGATCTTTTTCTCAATTAAAATATTTTGTGAAAAGTTCTTGTACCTTTTTGGTATAAAATTCAACTATTCCAGTTGAAGATTCATGATTTTAGTTGAAAATTCATCATATTTATCGAAAATTGAACTGTTTGATTAAAAATCCGTTTTTTTCGTTCAAAATTAATTTGTTAACTTAACGTTTGACTATTCTATTTTTTGTTGAAAATTCTTCTCCATTTTTTTTTGTAAGATTCAACTGCTGGTTAAAAATGTATCATTTTCAATTGAAAATTCAACAACTTAGTTGCAAATTCATATATTGTGTTGAAAATTTGTATTCTTTTTTAGAAAATTAATCTTCATGGTTGAATATTCATCTTTTTGGTTGAAAATTCAACCATTTCAGTGGAAGATTCATCATTGCAATTGAAAATTTATCTGTTTGTTTCAAGATTCAATTATTCCAGTTAAAGATTCATCATTTCATTTGAAAATTGATCACTTTGTTTAAAAATTCATATTTTTTCTTGTTAGAAATTAGTTTTTCGAACAGAAAATTTTACTATTCTATTTTGGGTTAATCTGAATTTATAAAAAAGTATCTTTTTATACAACAATTTAACTGTTTGATTGATGATTGATCTTTTTTTTCAAATTAAAATATTTGGTGAAAATTTTTTGTACCTTTTTTGTATGAAATTCAACTATTCCAGTTGAAGATTCATCATTTCAGTTGAAAATTCATCACACTAGTTGAAAATTGAACTGTTTGATTGAAAATTGTTTTTTTCTTGTTAAAAATTAATTTGTTTAACTTAACGTTTAGCTATTATATTTTTTGTTGAACATTCTTCTCTATTCTTTTTGGTAAAATTCAACTATTGGTTAAAAATGCATAATTCTCAGTTGGAAATTTAACAAGTTGGTTGCAAATTCATATATTGTGTAGAAAAATCGTATTGTTTGTAGAAAATTGATCTTCATGGTTGAATATTCATCTTTTTGGTTGAAAATTCCACCATTTCAGTTAAAAAAGTCGTCATTTTAATTGAAAATTTATGTGTTTGGTTTGAAAATCAAATATTCTAGTTGAACATTCATAATTTCATTTGAAAATTGTTCACTTTGGTTGAAAATTCAACTATTTTATTGAGAATTAATATTTTTTTGGTTGACAATTAATTTGTTCAACTCAAAGTTTGAGTATTATATGATATTATCATAACTTCTTGATATACTTTTTTTACAGTGATGAGGGCCTAATAACAAAATTGGAGAAGTACTTAGACGAGAAAAAGTTAAATTTGAATGTGGAAGACACAGATGATGAAGTTCAGGAAAGGAGGTAAAAGAAAGAATAGATTGAGAGATGAGCGGAGTAAAATTAGAAGAATTAGTTTAAATATTTGGGATATACCTTGCAAACGAATGGAGATTATAGACCTCATGTAAGAGGAAGAATAAAAAAGCGATAAAGGTAATAAAACATATATAAGAAAAAGAAGGTTGAAAAAAGATTGGATTTAAAAGAAAGGTACATAAGGTGGACACTAGGGGTAGACTGGAGACCGAATTATATGGTGAGAGGAAGGGCAAAAGGAGGGGAGTTGGCGAAAAAGTGTTTGAAGAAGGTAGAAGAAAGGAAAGGGAGAGCGATAGAATAACCAAGATGGGAAGAAGAAAAGAGGGAGTTCTCTAGTGCTAGAGATGGAGGGGTGGGGACTGAAGTCACCTGCCAAGATTTTAAGATAAGAGAGAGAGAGAGAGAGAAGACGAATTAATAGAAAGATAGGAGATAATTGGGGATTAAAAATATAATAGATGGTATAAGATGATAACAATGGCGTTCCAAAAAAGGATTAGGGGAAGAGAAAATAGTCCAAAATAGCAAGATTTAGATTGAGAAATGAGTTTAAGGAAGGGATGTATTGGAAAAAGACAGAGAACAGAAAGTACAGAATCTGTAAATGGGAAGAGGAAAGATGGGAGCATATATGGGAAGGTTTTAGGAGAGGAATGGAAGATAAAAAAAGCTTCAACTGACTGAAAGTTTGTATTTTGGTGGAAATTTTGTCTCTTATGGGAAGGTTTTAGGAGAGGAATGGAAGATAAAGAAAGCTTCAACTGACTTCAAATTTGTATTTTGGTGGAACTTTTGTCTGTTATGGTAGAAAATTGGATATTCTTGATTCAAAATGAACATTTTTGTTCAAAATTGAGTTGTCTTCGAAAAAGTTCGTCTTTTTGACTCGAAAATTAATAAAATAGAATTTTAGCTAATGTTAAAATTTCTTTCAATATAAATCACAATTCAAATACAAACTTCATGAAATAGATTTTTCATCAAATTGGAAAAATACGTGTGGCTTAATTAACTCTAAAAAAAATGAAATTTTGTCGTTGATAAATGTTGCGACTGAATGTATAGAAAGTTCCTGATTTCAAATGGACTCGGTCCTGAATAATTTACATTTTATTCTGCTTTAAAATCCTCTGGATGACTAGATTGCTATTCTTATATCCTTTGTATTTTTTTATTTTTTGCTCCTGTTTTCCACATCTAAATGTAGCCATCAAGGCTTTTCTTTTGTTTCTTATAAATCTCGTTCTCTTTCACAATAATTTATTCTTCTTAAGCCTTTGCTATAAAATCTAGCGACTTTTTTAGTTCTTTAACTGGTCATCTGGACTTTTCTCTGAATCAGATATTCTTGCTTGAATTCTCAATTCCAGTAAGTACAAATTTTTTATTCTTAAAAACAGGTGGTCTTCATAAATTGCAGCGCAATATGCACATATGTAATTAGTTACTTTGTAAACTTTTCCTCGATACTTTGTACATCGTTATAATTCCTCTTTTGGAAAAACTCCAGGGTCTTATTTTCTCAGTTTTCTGATGATCGTTTAATTGGTTTCATTCTTTACTTTTTCATGGATTTCTTTTTAAACCATTTTTTTACAAATGAATTTGAAAAGAAGCTGGAAAAATTGGGAAGTCATTTTTAAAACATTCAGTTTTGAATTATTTTTCGGAATTTTTCAATTGTGCAGGATTTCAATTTGAAGTAATTTCATAGTGAAATAATGAAATTTCAAATATTTGTTAGTATAATATTAGTAATTCTGAATGTTTGATTCCAAAATTGAATTTTTCCTTATTTTATGCAAGAAAAATAGAAATAAAATTTTCCATTTATTTTTAGAGCATTGAAAATTTGGTGGATTTCTCGAATTTCTGAAAATCTTTGAATTCCTTGAATTCTCTAAAATTCTAGATTTCTCTGAATTCACTGGAGTCCTTGAAACTTCTGAATTTTCTGAATTCCTGGAATATTCTGAATTTGGGAATTTCTCGTATCAAATCTCATCTCGAGTCTTGTTTTCATTCTCGCCTTAAATCTTGCTTTGAATCCTGTCTCGAATCGTGTCTCGAATCTCGCCTCGAATCTAGCCTCGAATCTTGTCTCGGATCTCGTCTTGAATCTCGTCTTGAATCTCTTCTCGAATATCAGTTTGCCTCTCTTTTCGAATCCTGTCTGGAATTGTGTCTCGAATCTCGCATCAATTCACGTCTTGAATCTCGTCTCGAATCTCGTCCTAAATCTCGTCTTGAATTTCGCCTCGAATCTTATTTTGGATCTCGTCTCGGACTTGTATTGAATCTTATCTCGAATCTCGTCTTGAATCTCTTCTCGAATCTTGCCTTGAATCCTGCTTTTCCTCTCGTCAAGAATCTCATGTTGAATCTCTCCTTAAATCTCGTCCCAAATCTGGTCTCGAATCTCTCCTTGTCTCTTTAGACGAATTCCATGTGGAATATCTCCTTGAATCTCGTATTGAATCTTGTTTCGAATCTCGCCTCGAATCTCGTCTCGAGCCTAATTTCAGGTCTCGTCTTACATCTCGTCTCAAGTCTCGTCTCGAGTGTCACCTCGAATTTTGTCTTGAATCTCGCCTTGAATCTTGTTTTGAAACTTGTCTTAAATCTTATCTCCAATCTCGTCTTATATCTCGTTTTGTGTATTCATTTGAATCTTATCGCGAATCTTGTCTTGACTTTCGTATCTAGTAACTTCTCGTATCGAATATCGTCTCAAGTCTCTTATCTAAAATCTCGTCTTGAATCTCGTATCGAATTTCGTAATCACATCTCGAGTCTTGTTTTCATTCTCATCTTGAATCTCACTTTGAATCCTGTCTCGAATCATGTTTAAAATCTCATCTTGAACCTCTTCTTGAATCTCGCCTCGAATCTTGTCTCGGAACTCGTCTTGAGTCCCGTCCTGAATCTCTTTTAGAATCTCGGCTTGCCTCTCGTCTTAAATCTTATTTGAGATCCTGTCTGGAATTGTGTCTTAAATCTCGTCTTGGTGCAGGTTTTGAATCTCGTCTTGAATCTCGCCTCGAATCTTAGCTCGGTTCTCGTCTCTGTTTTTGTATTGAATCTTGAATTGAATCTTATATTAAATCTCTTCTCGCATCTTCTCTTGAATCTCGCCTTGCCTCTTGTCACAAATCTCATGTGGAATATTTCCTCAAGTATCGTACCGAATCTTGTCTCGAATGTCGTCAAAAATCTCGCCTCGAATCTAATTTTGAGTCTCATTTCAAGTCTCGTCTTAAATCTCGTCTCAAGTTTCCTCTCGAGTGGCACTGAAATTTTGTCTTGAATCTCGCCTTGATTCTCGTTCTGAATCTTGTCTCGAATCTCATCTCAAATCTCGTCTTGAATTCGTTTTGTATCTTGATTTAAATCTTATCTCAAATCTCTTCCTGAGTTTCTAGTCTCTTCTCGTCTCATCTAGCCTCGAGTCTCATCTCGAATCTCGTCCTAAACCTTCTTTCAATCTCGCCTCGAATCTCGTCTCGAATCTCGCCTCGAATCTCGTCTCGAATATCCTCTTGAGTCTCATCTTGTATCTCTTTTTCAATTCCATTTTAAATCTTGTCTCAAATCTAGCTTCGAATCTCGTCTCGAATATCGTCTCGAGTCTCATCTTGAATCTCGTGTTGAATAAATTTTCATTTCTTTTGGACGAAATTGAACTATTTTTATCACTGAACTAACACACAGAACAGAAAGTTAATAAAAAAGTAAACAATCTCAAAAAAGTTTCCAGACGTTTAAGGGAGCAGTTATTTTAAACTCGTGACCATACAGTTGACATTACTTGGAATATTTTTTATAGATGTGCGTGCTCGCTGTCTTTGAAAAACATTTTACTTTCGTAAATACCTGTTGCGTGAGATTACTGACCGCGATAAAAAAGGTGAAAGGTCAAGATAAATTTGCCTGAATCGAGGGAAAATATTTTTTACAAGCAACAAGTGCTTCATGGTCGAAATTGTTATTGTTACTAATTGAATAATCAATAGAGCATTTGATACACTTGACATTTGATCTTTTTCATTGTTTCAATCAATGAAAGCGTGTAATATAAATTGTCACTTTAAGCAATTGAAGCGATGGGAATTAATTTAAAATATACGTCCATAAAACAGATAAAAAATATATTTATTATACATTTATTTATATACATTAGGATCACTGTATCGAAATTCAACTTTTTGTTCAAAAACTGATCCATTTAACTGAAAATTCAACTATTAGGTTGAAAATTCATGTATTTTGTTCAAAATTCTTTTTTTTTGTAGAGAATCTTCTCACTTGAAATTCATCTTGTGGGTGGAAAATTCCTTTTTCTGGCTGAAAATTAATTTAATGAAGTTAAAATTCAACTATTCCATTTTTTATTTCAAATTTGTATTTTTCAGTTAAAAATTTTCGTAAAAAATAATTTAAAATTTGTTCTTTCTTGGTGAAAAATTCATCTTCTTGAAAATTCAACTACTTGGTTAAAAATTTAACTACTTCATTGAAAATTCATTTTTTGGTTGGACAAACAATTATTTCATTTAAAAATGCATCGCTTTGGTTACAATTTCAACTACTTTTTTCAAAACTCGTTTTTTTTTTGTTGAAAATTTATTCATCAATAAAAAATGTAACTATTTTAGCTGAAGATCCACCTTTTTATCTGAAAACTCATATCTTTGTTTGAAAATTGGACTATTTTGTTGAAAATTTGTTCGATTTTTCTATTGAAATTCAACTTTTTAAACTGAAAATTTAACTTTTCCATTTTTTGTTGAAAATTGATCCTTTTTAGTTGAAAATTTATGTATTTTGTTAAAATTAAAAGAAGAAAAATTATTTGAAAATTCTCATTTTTTTTTTGTTAGAAATGCAACTGTTTGGTTAAAAATTTGCCTTTCTCAATTCAAAATTCATGCATTTCGTTTAAATTTCATTTTTTTTTTGTAGGAAATTAAGATGACTGCTCTGAAACTGATCTTTTTGGTTAAAAAATGAACAATTTTCTTGGAAAATGAACTATTTGTAACTAAATCTTCTTTGCTGATTTTTTTTTTAAATTTTAAAATTCATCTCTTTTGGCTAAAAATGCAACTGTTTGATTGAAAATTTGTCTTTCTTAGTCAAAAATTCATTTTTTTTTAGTGGAAAATTAAAACTATTGTTTGGAAATTCATATTTTTGGTGGGAAACTGAACTGTTTTATTAATTTGTTGAAAACACAGTCCCCCTCAAAAAAAGTAGGTTGTCTGACGGACAAGAGCAGTCACATCGTATGGATTTTGGGTCGCTGAATCCGAATCTAAGCTCGGAATTCCACCATCACCCTCAGTTTTTTTTTCTAAAACCCAAAAAAATCGTTTTTTGACTATTTTGCATTGAAAAATATGTAAGAAAACGTATTTTTTTCAATCTTGACCAAAAATTCGGATTCAGTGGCGAGGAATACATGAAAATGGTATTTTTTCCCCGCTAGGCCCAATACTTTGTGGTGGGAGAGGAGCTGCACAGAGAACAATACTGTAAAACTTTGCCGAAAAAAATGTGATGTTTCGCCAAACCACAGCAGTCACATCCTATGTATTTTGGGTCGCTGAAGCCGAATTCAAGGTCAGAATTTCGCCATCACGCTCAGGTTTTGAAAATACCTGAAAATACCTCGTCTTTTTACTGCACAGCCCCACAAAAAAGCAGGTCGTCCGATGGACAAAAGTAATCACATCGCATGGTTTTGGGTCGCTGAATCCGAATACATGGTCAGAATTCCACCATTACCCTCAGGTTTTTTTCTAACCTAAAAAAATCGTTTTTCGGCTCTTTTTGCATTGGAAAATAAGTTAAAAAACGTGTATTTTCGAATCTCGACCACTATTCGGATTCAGCGGCGGAAAATACATAGAAATTGTCTCTTCTGGCCCACTGGGCCCAATATTTTGCGGTGGGGGAGGGGCTGCACAAAGAACAATACCGTAAAACCTTACGGCAAAAATCTAATTTTTTTGTAAGGCCAGAGTTGCCACATCCTATGTTTTCGGATTCAGCGACCATAGGATGTGATTACTCTGGTTTGGCGAAACATCAAATTTTTTCGGCAAGGTTTTACGGTATTGTTTTCTCTGCAGCACCTCCCCCACCGTAAAGTATTGTGCCCAGCGGACTAAAAAATACCATTTCTATGTATTTTTTTGCCGCTGAATCCGAATTGATGGTCGAGATTGAAAAAAACACGGTTTTTAAATATGTTTTTCAATGAAAGAATAGAAAAAAACTATGTTTTTTGGGTTAGAAAGAAACCTGAGGTGGATGGTGGAATTGCGACCTTGGATTCGGATTCAGTGACCCAAAATTCACAGGATGTGACTACTCTAGGCCATCGGAAAACCTACCATTTTTTTCGTTGGGCTGTGAAAATCTCATTGGTTGAAAATTTAACTGGGTTGTTGGAAAATGTTTTTTTTTTTCAGTTAGAAAGTTAATTTTTAACTGAAAATTAAACTAATCCAGTTGGAAATTCATCAATTTACTTGAAAATTTATCCTTTCACTTGAAAATTCATCATTTTTATTGGAAATTTACCTACTTTTTCAAAAATTTATGTTTCAAGCAATTGAAACGATGATAATGATTTTAAAATACAAGTTTACAAAACAAATAAAAAAGATATCAGTAAACTTGTGACTTTGTTAATATCGATAAATGTTGTTCAGCACAAAAAAAAAACATTAAAACTTCATTAAGGAAGTGGATTTTCCAGAAAATTTCCATCTCCAACAAAAAATGTCTTGCAATAAACATACATACATACATACATACAAAGACGAATGATTAGAAAATTTTATGGTATTTATGCATGCATTGAACAGTGATTGGTCTTTTTTTAATGAAGTGCTTTCTTCAATCTTTACCTGATTCGACACTTTTAATGAAAGGATTCTCAGCTCGTTATAGGACATAGAATATTCATGAAAAATGATAATTTCATCATAGACCAACCTTGCAAAGTGCATTTTGAAATAGGGATTTTTAATCAGTTTTCTAATCAATTTTGCAGGTAAACAAACAAACTATTCCGGTATAGCGAGATCAAAAAATGAGGTTCGAAATAACTTTGAGATGTCGATTTTTGACCAATTTTAAATTTAAAAAAAAAATCTTGATTCAATTTAAAAAAGACCCGCATCATCAATCCTGTGCAGTAGGGTGGTCCAAAAATGCATTGGAAAATTTTTTTTTGGAATTTTTATGGGGAATTGAGTTAAAACTCAAAATTTCTCTTCACAATTAGCCATAGAATACAAATAAAATATCACTTTTCAAAAACTAACACCAAAAGTCTGTTTTATAGGGTCCCCAAGAAACCCCATAAGTAAAAAATTGGGTTTTGCGAGTTTTTGGCGCTAATTATGAGTTTTTACGGTTTTTTTAATGCGAATTGTTTCTAATACATGAAATATGACTTTATAATGAAAATTAGATATTTTAATGAATTGTTTAAACAATTTATTATTGTTTTAGCAATTTTCTCATAGAATGGAGTTAGAAAGACGCGGTTTTTTCACAAATTTTCCATTTGTTGTCCAATTTTTAATTAGAGGGAAGTGATAGTTCATCAATGTTGACAATAGTGATTGTTTAAACAATTTAGTATAATTAATATTAATGTTATATTTGAATAATGCTAGAAAGATGCGGATTTTTTTTAAATTTCTGGCTTTTTGTCCAATTTTCATCTGTAGTGAAGCATTAATTTAATTCAAGTTAACGAAATAATTGTTTAACCAATTTATTATAATTATTAATAATATTATATTTGAATATTGCTGAAAAGATGCGGTTTTTTTTTAATTTCTGGTTTTTTGTCCAATTTTCATCTGTAGTGAAGTAATAATAAATTCCAGTTAACAAAATAATTGTTTAAACAATTGATTATACTTATTAATAATATTATAATTGAATAATGCTAGAAAGATGCGGTTTTTTTGAAATTTTTGGCTTTTTTTTTAATTTGCATTTGGAGCGAAGTAATAATGAATTCAAGTTAACAAAATAATTGTTTAAACAATTTATCATCATTGTTGATAATATTCTTTTCACTTAATCGGTAGAATGTTGCTTTTTTCTGAAATTTTCAACTGTCTGTTTATTTCTTATTAGGCGTGATTTGATAATTAATTATATTTAGCAAAAATAATTGTTTAAACAA
>CAKNXH010022429.1:0-11436 GCA_932178445.1 Andricus quercusramuli | reverse complement strand
GAATATGGTTACAATAATTAATAAGCAGTCGCGGACAATTGTCCAGGAATGGTCCCGAAGGAATAACCCCTAAGCGAAAGTGTGAGAACCGTGCCAAAAGCTGCATGGCACCTGGGTGAGGTGTCTTTAACGGTCACTCTGGGATACCGGGCGACGTCTCAGAGTATCAGCCTTATCCTTGCACGCGGGGCTCTACAAGGATTGACAAACCCTTTCCCTAGCTGCTCGTGGGAACAACAATGAAACCAACAAACCACCAAAATGTTGTAGATGCAGTTCAAAACGATCGAGCGCGCAGAGCACCCGACAATAGATCGGCAAACAATGCCGATCATCCAAGAGTTCGGCGTGCTGAAAATAATTTAAATGGAAACACGATGATGAACCGGCGAAACGCCCACATTCAGTGGACGGATCAACTTAAGAATGACGTGCTAGACTGCTACGATGCCAGTATTATCCCTGTTCGCGGAGGCTTTATGGCGCGTATGCATACTCTGTGGTGCCAGAAACACCCAGAGCTTCAATACGTTCCGCATCAGTCTTTGCGAAATCAAGCCGACTACCTCCGGAAAAATGGATATGTATGCGAAGCGCTTCCTCAACCGCTGCTCGAACAAGCTACAGACGAAGATGAAACGACATTAAGACCAACCGCAGAAAGCAGGCACCTTCTGGAAGATGATCGCAATTTCAGTACAAGGAGGAACATCAACATGCAAGTTCCTCTTAAGCCCCAAGATCTGGCTGAAATGGATGCCTCCCTTCGTGGAGATATCTCGCAAGAGTCCGACCTCTGGACCATCAACTGCTCGGTTTATGTTGCTGCGAAGAGCTTTGGCTGATTCAAATCGAAGGCTGAAACCGACGATGGATCAGAAGACCAGAAGACGCTTGCATCAACTGAACAAGAAAATTGGATGGGCAAGACAGAATGCGTCCCGTGTTCAATGTGTGATTGACTACATAACATCTGGTAGACCGTTCACGGAAAGGGTTTGAAAGTTCGCCCAAGAACTGAGGACCTTGAATCACACACTGAACAAGTCAAAGCTGCTGACAATCAAGCAGCATATTGTTGACAAAATAAGGCCGTTATCTGACGCAAGGAGGAGGATACAGAAGAGGGAGAGATGGAACAGGGAGAATCAACAGTTTCTTGCTGACCCATCACGCCTCTTCAGTGATCCCCCTGTTTTTGTAAAAAATCCACCCAAGCCCAAGGAGGTAGAGACTTTTTGGAGAGAGGTGTACAAGATCCCGAAAACACTAGAGTTGAAAGAAGATACTGACAATATGATCCGCTTCAAGGAGTTTTGCGACAGCCTCATAAAATCTGAGGAGGAGTGCCCATCAGTCACTGTCGAAGAGGAGAAAAAAGCACTTAGAGGCACGAAAAACTTTCCGGTGCTGGACCAGATTGTATTAAGAACTTTTGGTGGAAGAAGTTTACTTCTATACACCAACATTTGGCCCGCATATTCATCTCATATTTGAAGTCGGAGATGCCCATTCCGCAGTGGCTGGCGTTAGGACGCACTATACTCTTACCGAAAAAAGGCAACTCGTCCAGACCAGAGAATTACAGGCCAATAGTGCTAATTGACAGGTGTGTCTGTAAAGACGCTGCCGCCCATCAGCGCGTCCTGTCAATGACCTGGATTGACTACCGGAAAGCTTTCGATTCAACCTCTCATAGACTTATCATCTGTCTGTTGGAAAGCTTGATGGTACATCCACACATAGTGAGATGCATAGAGAGATTGATGCCTCTTTGGAAAACTAGATTTACCATCTCATCTAGGAATCATCGTCTGACGACGAACAAGGTCACCTTCGAGAGGGGCGTCTTTCAAGGGGATAGTATGAGCCCTTTGCTTTTTTGCATCACACTTGTGCCTCTATCTCTCGCACTACGAAATTCTCCTGGATACCACTGTGGCTACACTAATCAGCGTGAGCATAAGGTCACTTATGTAATTTAAATGGATGACCTGAAGATCTATGCCGTTGGTAAAAGCAGACTTCAAACTGCTATAAATATCGTCAAGAACTACACAGGAGAGATTGAGATAGACTTTGGTTTGGACAAGTGTGCCAAAATTCATCTGAAGTAAGGAAAGATTACTGGCGTTCCCAAGGACCCTGAGCTTGTGGATATAAGTGTTATTAGACATCTTAACACTGGAGAGACCTATACATACCTGGGCGTGCCTCAAAGCCGCATTTAGGACGTAACATCAGTGGAGGAGTCTCTCCGAAGCAGAAACAAGCATCTTCTTCGACAGATTTGCTCTTCCAATCTTCCAATATATATTGTCACAGAGTACACTCAAGAGATTGGAATGGAGTTCGGGTTAGAGAAATGCGCCAAGGTTAATTTGAAGAAAGGAAAACTTAACGGCATCCCGAAGATCCTGAACTCGTTGACAGAAGCGCTATACGACACCTTTGCGCTGGAGAGAACTATACATACCTGGGCGTGCCACAAAGCCGCATTCAGGACGTAACATCTATAAAGGATACTCTTCGATGCAGATATAAACGTCTCCTCCGACAGATATGGTCTTCCGAACTGTCGGCGAGGAACAAAGTATCTGCAACGAACATGCTTGCGGTCCCGGTAGTACTCTATTCATTTGGAGTAGTTCCATGGACGAAGGACGAGATCAGATCCCTCGATATCGGGTCCCGAAAGGTTATGCACATGAACAAAAGCATGCACCTTTATTCTTCTGTTCCACGACTTTACATCTCACGCCGTCAAGGTAGTCGTGGAATACTGAACCTTGAATGTCTTCACAACAGGATTATTCTGGGTACAGCACATAGCGTCGCAAATGGACAAGATTCTCTTCTTAAAATGGTCAGAAAACACGAAGAAGTAGGCACAGGGGCGTTTCTTTACAAAGCAGCAGAAGAGGCTGCTGAAACACTCGGCCTTGACTTCAATATCAGAGGTGAGGGAAATGCATCAAATCTTATCCATCTTGAGTACTCACTCCTGAAGGCCCGGATTAAGAAAGCATAGGAGAAACTTCTGCGAAGAGCTCCTCGACAAGAAGATGCACGGCATCTTCCACAGAAATGTGGAAGATCAGTCGATGTCGTATGAGCTGACGTTTGCTTTCCTTAGATCACCTGGATTGAAGTCGGGCACAGAGGGCTTCATTTTGGCATGTCAAGATGGTGTCATTTCCAGTCCAGCATACCGTCGCCACATTTTGAGCCAAGATATTTCCGATGATAGCTGCAGAGCGTGTCATGAACCGCCCGAGCATCTAGGACACATACTATCTAGTTGTCCAGCTCATGCGGGAACGACCTACATCCAAAGGCACAATGCGGCACTGAGAGTGCTTTATTACCATCTCTGTCACTCTTACGGCATTAGCCCAAATACCTCTCCGCTGAACGCCCCTAGAGAAATAGAGTCAATTTTCGAAAATGAGAAGTGCCGCATATATTGGAACTTCATATTCTCGACAATTGTTTCTGTTGCGCACTCGAGGCCTGACATGGTTCTTCTTGAGTTCGAGAAACGAACCATGTTCGTTATCGAATTTTCGGCACCAGCGGACAAAAACGTTAAAGCGAAGGAGAAAGAAAAGAAAGAAAGGTATAACGACCTTATGAGGGAGTTGCGACGGTTATACCTGGAATATTCTGTTAAGCTAATCGCCCTGATCATTGGCGCTCTTCTTGGGTCGCTCCGTGTCCTCAGGGTGCACGAAACTTTCGCCTGATCATCGTATTGAATTCGCGCAGACTGTAACCGCCCATCTCACGGTCGTGGGACGTGGTTACGGCTGCAATTTTACCGCGATTTCGCTTGCACCGGGTACAATTTTTCAGATTAGCACCCGCTCCCGGCGAAATCCTGCGGTTGTCCTTATGACAAACTTTTATATATATATACATTCCACAAGTACTTTGATAAGGAGCAATTCTAAGTCTAAATTGACATGCATTTGGAGAAACCAAAACAAAAATTCCGCGTCGCAAGTCATGTCTCGATCACACTCTTACTTCCAAACAATAAGAATTCAGATTTACACCCCCAACTTGACTAAAGCATGACCTAATTCTCACGTCAACCCATGATAAAACCCCAACCTAGTTCACTTCCTGAAAATGCCCATCAACCACGTTTCCTGGATTTAGACTCAAATCTCGTTTTATGCTTCACTATCAAAAACGTCAAATAATTAACAGTAGTAGAAAGCTCATTAGTTTTTACAGTTTTTGCACCACTAAAAATAATCAGTTTGAATTCTGTTCCAAACTGGTTAATAACAATGTTTTCTTTATTTTCTTTAACTATTCAAGCACGAAATCTCGACATTATCTTTTGAAAGTCTAAGTAACCCTCTTTCCTAAAACTTCTTAGAACTTATTCAATTTGCGGTTCTCTTATACTTATTGCGCATTCCAAACTAGAGCTGAAAACAATACCTAAAACAAGCAACATTCTTTTCCAATTACGTGCAAATCATAAAATCAGATTGTCACATTAAATGAAAATGTTTAAAATTTCAATATGAAAGATGTGTGCATATTGACGACATTGATTATAAAAAATTTCATTGCAATCACGAATTACACGAATTAAATTATATAATAATTAATTTCATGTCATTATTTTTACGGTCAACAATAAACTGGGAAATGAAATGAAGTTTCCAAGAGAATGTTCAAATTTGTATGGAACCTTACGTTACACAGTGGTAAATTATTATTTCTTGTTATTGATAAAAGTATCAGGAAATTTCCCCATTCCACCTGGCGGAATATTAGGAATGCAATTTTTTAGGGAAAACGCTGCAAAATTTTTTGACCAGTCTGTAAAATTGAAATTGGGAAAAAGTATTCCTTTGAATATTGAGAGGCCTTACCCCTCAGCTAGGTGTAGAAAATTGATAACATTACCTAACCTGTTATTAACGCAGGAATTAGTGAGCGCTATCTAAAAAGAATACATACTGGCGATGGATTATTTTTAGGTGAAAATTTAGTAAGACCATAAAATTGAGTGGTAAAGGTGCTTGCTATCAATTCCACCGTCCATGAATTGAACTGACCGTGCTTCCTGTAGAGCTTCAACAGTTCGAAGTGGCCCCTCTAGCACAAATGAATTCTGAGGGGACAACCAAGAACAAAAACGTTAAAGAAATTGGCCATTGAAGTTCTGCAACACGAGATTCATACAACTGATGGAACTCCAACTTTTGAGAGGCGATATCGGCCGGCTCAAGCCTCAAATGAGGAGATTTTGAATCAAACTGAAGAGTTATTGCAATACAAAATCATAGAAGATTCAGACTCTCCTTATAATTCCCCTGTGTGGATTGTACCTAAAAAGGCCGATTGGCAGGGACATAAAAAATGGCGAATGTTCATTGAATATCGATAGTCGAATGAGAGGATTATTGGCGACGTGTACCCCTTTCTCAATATAACCCACATATTGGATCAGCTTAAACGGCTTTCTCTACCCCTTATTGTCACTATCAACTTAGTAGCATGCCGTTTGGGTCGAAAAATGCCCCCGGCACGTTTTAAAGGCTCATGGATAGGGTTTTATCTGGTCTACAGAGGGTGGAACTATTTGTTTACATGAACGACATAGTCATCTAAGCAAACTCCCTGGAAGAGCATATCCAGAAGCTGAGAAAGCTGCTTGCTCATCTATGAGCGCCTGGACTCACTCTGCAAGCTGATAAATGCAAATAATTGCGAAAGGAAGTTGCATGCCTGTGCCGAGGCCATTAAGGTACCTGTTGAAGAAGGGGTTCGTTTTTATTGGACTGAATTGCAACAAGGGGTCTTTGTCAATTGAAAAATATACTATGTGAGCAACCTCTTTTGTGTTATTCTTTTTTTCCCGAACCTTTTGAGGTGTCATGCGATGCTTCAAATTATGAAATAGGAGGAATTTAGAGTCAGCGACCTATAAGAGGGGATTTGCCAGTAGCATATGTCTCACGAACGTTCACTGATACCAAGGTTAATTATTCAACTATAGAAAAAAAGCTCCTCGCGATCATATTCATTGTTTAGAACTTTCGAACTTATTTATTAGGGCGAAAATTTATATTTATAACCGACCACAGACTCGTCGTTTGGATACAAAACATAAAAAGTCCGGGTTCATAATTATTATTAATATGGTGGTAAAGGTTAAGTTTGAATATTGTTTTTATCCACTCGACGTTCACTTCTTCACTTTACGCCATGCAGCATATAGATCAGGCGTCCCCAGAGAGGGGAAATTTCTCGAGTTCAGCTCTTTTAACACATATGGATTCCTCGCCTCGTCTCTCTCACCCAGAGTTTTTACTCTACTCTAAGAGTTCGGGGTGGTGGTAAATTCTAACGTCATAGAATAAAATCTCCCCCCCCCCCCCGAACTCTTACAGTAGAGTGGAGACTCTTGGTGGGAGAAACAAGGGGAGGCATCCTCACGTGTTAAAAGAGCTAAACTCGAGGAATTTCCCCTCGCTGGGGACCCCTGATATAAATTTGAAAATTGAGCTTTTATTGTAAATGAGACTATAAGTCCTGTAGAGAAAGTCAGAATACCCATTGATTCATCTCGGCAATATCTCCAGGTGTTTTTTTTTCATTGTTTTAGACATTTTTCAAAAATTTATATTGTTCATACTGTTTTTGAATTTATCTAACAATAATGGAAAGCAATTAAAATCTACCTACAAACACACAACGTAGTCTAAAGTATCATAATTGAAAAAAAAATTTTCAATAAGGCAAAAAAGTTATTTCAAACATTGTTTTTATTTCCTTCACGTTCACTCCTTCAGGTTACGCCATGCAGCATATTGATTTGAAAACTCAGCCTTCATTATAAACAAAACTATGAGTCCTGTCGAAAAAGTGAAAATACCCCTAGATTCATTTCGGCAATATCTCCAGGTATTTTTTATATTTTTTTCTTGAGGTCATTTCCTAAACAATCATATTGTTTACAATATTTAGTAATTCATTTAACAATAATGTTGAGAACAATTAAAAGATACTCATTGAAACACAACTTAGCCTCAAGTATCATAATTGGAAAAAATTGCAAGAATGAAAAAAAGTTCGTTTGAACTTTGTTTTTATCCCCTCCGCGTTCACTGCTTCACGTTACACCATGCAGCATATAGATTTGAAAATTGAGCCCTCATCACACATAAAACTATAAGTCCTATCAAAAAAGTGGAGATACCCCTAGATTCATCTCGGCAATATCTCCTGGTATTTTTCACATTTTTTTCTTGAGGTCATTTTTTGAACAATTATATTGTTTACAATATTTAGGAATTTATTTAACAATAATAAAAAACAATTAAGAGCTGCTTACGTAACACAACTTACCCTAAGGTATCATACTTGGAAAACAAATTTTGATCACGCAAAAAAGTTAGTTTAAAGGTTGTTTTTATCCCCTCCACGTTCATTCCTTCACGTTACGCCATGCAGCATATGGATTTGAAATTGTAGCCTTTATTATAAATAAAACTGTAAGTCCTATAAAAAAAGTGAAGATACCCCTAGATTCATCTCGGAAATATCTCCAGCTGTTTTTTTCATTTCTTTTAAAGTCATTTCTTAAACATTCATATTGTTTATAATTTTTAGGAATTCATTCAAGTGTAATACAACTCTACAAAAAAAAGCGAAAAAATTACCCCTGGAGTCTGAATATGTCTATCATATGTTTTCGGGGTCGCGGAATCCAAATTTGGCGTCCATTTAACCTTATCACGTCAGCATTTTACATAACCTTATAAAATAGGCCCAAAGCCCCAATAAATCATCTATCCATTGACCACTCAATATCCCAATAACTCCATAACCGCATAATCCCTCAAACCCATAAGCTCTTAATCCCATAACCTTAAAATCCCATAACTCGGTAAAGAAGAGACATGCACGTTGAAGCCTTGGAACACAGTATGTTCGAGCCATGCATGCTTCTTGAGCTTTAAGCCCACATTCTTCAATAACCCCATAAATCCTAAACCCCATAACCCGGTGCGAATAGCCTTATGTACAAGGCAGCCGGACGTTACCACCTTACCACCTTGTTCATAGTACGCAAAACTTTATGCTACTTAAGCGCGCGTATTATATACTTGAAATAAGCTTCTCTTTTAAACTGAACCAGTGAAATTGTCACTGGTTGAATCAGTATTCTGAATTATCACTGGTGAACCAGTGATTTTTCCAGTTTCACTGGACGAACCAGTAAGTGATTCAACTATAACAGCGCTACTGATTCTACCAGTGACGCCAATTGATAGATTGAAACAGTGATATAGCGCTCCACATGTGTAAGACATGAACCTCCAGTAGTCTGGTACAAGCGCGTCGCCGGTCAGGTGTTGGCATTTCTCAAGTGAAAACGAACCTTACTGTGTACTAGTGTTCGTTTTATAAATATTTGGCGCCTGGCTGCAATGAGCGGTGGATATAATATCTTTCGCTTGATAGAGGGGGGGGCCGCCCCCCCCCCCTGGCCACTTGGGTTTGATTTTGAGCGACGCGACAAGCTGACGACGTAAGGACGGGCCTTCCCACAATTAGACGCAGTATATTATATCCTATTATTATATTGCGGCGCGACCCATATTAATTTCTGTGGCAGTAGAGTGCGGTTTTTCATAATGATTTTGCAAATACTAGCACAAAAGTGATAAACGATATGTTTCATGCCTAAACAGCTGACGGACGACGAGGCGTACAACCAGATGACTACTGGTACTGAGAAACCAGTGAACCCAGCTGATTAAACCAGTGCTGAAACTCCACTGAATTAAGCAGTGAATTCTCACTGATTATCAGTGACACATTTCTGGCTATTTCAACCAGTGAGATTTCACTCGAAATCAGTGAGATTTCACTGGTTCGTTTTAAGAGAGTGTACTGCGAGTGTAGCGAATATTCATTTTTTTTACCAAAGAAGTATAGATTGTATAAAAAGAATAGTAAATGCTGGACATGCGGGACGATACCCCAATTTTCCGGGACACTGCGGGACAAATTGCAAAGCGGGACAGAAGGTACTAATGCGGGAAAATCTCGGCGAATGCGGGACGGTTGGCTACCTTGCTTATGTATGAACTCTTATGAGTCAAATCCTCGGACATCATTGCTGTACTACTTATTCGTGTTTTTGCAATCCAGGGCACCTCCACGTGGTTGACGGTGGGGGACGGAGTTATCCCGTGATCCGGCAGAGACGAAAGTCTCGTTCTCACCGGGTGATGGGGTTTCTTAGTTATGGGGTTATTGAAGAATGCGGGTTTAAGGCTCAAGAAACATGCATGGCTCGAACATATTGTGTTCCAGGGCTTCAGCGCGCATATATCTCTTTTTTACCGGGTTCGGGGGTTTTGGGGTTATGGAATTTCAAGATTATGGGTTGAAGGGTTTCAGGGGTTATGGGGCTATTGAAATTGAGTGGTCAATGAATAGAGGATTTATTATGTTTTTGGGCCTGTTTTTTAAGGTTATGGAAAATCCTGATGTGATTGGGTTAAATGGAAAACAATTAAAAGCTACTTACCTAAGGAAAACGTAGCCAAAAGTATCATAATTAAAAAAAAAATTTAATAAAGCAAAAAGGTTGGTTGAAACATTGTTTTTATCCTCTCCGCGTTCACTCCTTCACGCTACGCCATGCAACATATGGGTTTGAAAATTGAGCTTCTATTATGAATAAAACTATGAGTCTTATCGAAAAAGTGAAGACTTACCTAGATTCATCTCAGCAAAATCTCCAGGATTTTTTTCCATTTTTTTCAAAAAGTCATTTCCTAAACAATCATATTGTTCTTGATTTTTAGGAATTTATTCAAGAATAATGGAAAGCAATCAGAATCTACTTACTAAAACATAACGCAGCCTAAAGTATGATGATTAAAGCAAAATTTCAATTCTGCAAAAAAGTTAGTCTAAACATTGGTTGTATCCCCTCCACGTTCACTCCTCCACGTTACGCCATGCAGCATATGGATTAGAAAATGGAGCTTTTATCATAAATAAAACTATGAGTCCTATCGAAAAAGTAAAGATACCCATAGATTCATCTCGGCAAAATTTCCTGGTGTTTTTTTCTCATTTTTTTTCAAAGTAATTTCTCAAACAATTATATTGATTATAATTCTGAGGAATTTGTTCAACTTTAATGGGAAACAATTGAAAGCTACTTACTGAAACACAAGGTAGCCTAAAGTATCATAATTGAAGAAAAAATTTCAATAATGCAAGAAAGTAAGTTTAAACATTGAAGAAGAAACTTCGATGGATGAAGGCAAAAAAAGTCAAAAACTCATATGTTTGGTAAAGTGTGCGACGTTTTGTTGGCATTGGTTCACCAACCTCATCAGGCTAATCTATTAAAATAAAGAAACATCACATAAATATCACATATTTTTACAGGTACATAGTATACATTAAAAACCAATTTTAAAAATTACCGTTGACATTCACTGGTTAAAACATAAATTTTAATGCGTCTAATTTAACTAAATATAAAGAACCGATTTTTGGTCGACTGAAATATCAGACTAATGTCAACTGACGAAACAAAACCTTGTGTCGTTATTATATACACGTACGCATACACATATTCATGGGTAATACACATTGAATTCTATCTTGTCGAAAGTTAAACACCTAAATTTAATTTCTGTAATAATGGAAAATATATTTTGCTAATAGCGTAAATATCTTCTTTTTTATTAATATTATTTAAACTGCTGTTAATATGGATCATCTGTGAAATCATTCTTCTTTTATAGTTAGGTTCTCGATCTACAAATTTTACATTGTCCCAATCAAATGTGTGACCAAAATTATGTTCATCTTTATAAACGACCAACTATGATTTTTTCCTATTGATATTTTCATTGATTCGAGTTCTTAAAGATCTTTCTGTTTCACCCACATAAGCTTCAGGACATTGTTTACAAGAACATTTATAAACTAAATTCGTTTCATCCCATTTTTTAGAAGTATCTTTTCCTAATTTTATGACAGAAGTTAAACTTTTTTCAATCATAGGGATCGTAGCAATATTATAACTATTCAACATCTTAGACAATTGTGTAAAATTATTAGGAAAAGGAAGGCAAACCTAAAGTTGATATACATTAGAAAGAATCTGATTATTGTGTACTACCTTGTTGTGAGAGCGATATTCGATTTTGTTCATGAGGACATTTATGTTTATATCAATAAAACCAATTGGATAATTATTATTAATCAATAAACGGCCATACCACGCTGCAAACACCAGTTCCCGTTTGATCACTGAAGTTAAGCAGTGTTGGGCGCGGTTAGTACTTGGATGGGTGACCGTCTGATACTACTGCGTTGCTGTTGGCGGTCGTGGGTGTGGTGAGCCCACACTTGTAAGTTATTTACTAC
>CAKNXH010022428.1:0-13312 GCA_932178445.1 Andricus quercusramuli | reverse complement strand
GAACATGACTTTTAAAGTTGGGGCAGTTGAGAAATAATGCCCCATATACAAAGTATCAGAAAATTTCTCAATTATTGTAACTGAAAATTGCGAGATTTGTAACTGAATATTCCTGAATTTATCTAAAATTCACGAATTCTGCAACTATATTTTCAGAAATTTTTCATAATTTTATTAAGCATAATTGTGGGCGTCCGCACGAAAAGGACCCTCATGGCCGGTTCTAGTATAGGAGATATTCACGTTTTTCTAAGTTTGAGGTCAAAATGATTATTTTTGGATTTGAGTGGGGGATGATACTGAGACCTATAGTAAAACTATTCGGACTACACTTATATACTTAGAAAGTTACTAGATGTGAGTATATTCCATGCTCGAAGAAAAAGTATAACACGTGTGCTTATATGGCACTCGCCAAGTTAAGATGCGTTTTCTGGAAAAACAATTTTTCGAAGTTCAGTATCCTAAAAGTAACTATATGCCCCTATACGTATCCCCTAGGGTTCGCGAGACCTTGCAGCTGGTAGGAGGGCGTAAGGGTCTCATCGGACTATAGATCTGAAATAGGTGAACCAGAAGAGCTGCATCACGAGGTGTAGCTGCTCTGGGGAACTGACGCACTCTAGTCTTAGGGACCTAAACTAAGGAGCAATGCTTTCAGGGGATAATAACAAAGCCTCCTAGAATTTCGAGGTCGCGGGTTCTCATGCTCCCAAGCCACGATGTGATCACCTTATCAAGGGCTTAATGGCACCAGGGTTTACAAATACTTTTGTACACTACACTGTTAGAAATATCTGGTTGAATTTTCAACCACATGTGGTTGAAGTTTTATACAATTACCGTTGTTGAAATTTCAACCATGCAGTGGTTGAAATTTCAACCATCCAGTTGAAATTTCAACAACATGTAATTGAAATTTCAGTAACGAGAAAAAAATTTTATTCGGTACAGATAGTGAATTTCAAAGCAATTTGGATTTTTCAAAAATCTGGAATGAAACCCATAAAGATTCGTGGAAAATACTTTGCTTTGAAATTCACTAACTGTACCGAAAGAATTCTGATGAGGAATCAGTGAGTTATTTCGTACGTTTGTGTCGTGTGATTCATGAGATTAACAAAATGCATGTAATATTTAGGAAAATAAGCAGCTTTAAAGAAGACAAAAAAAGGTACGTTGGAATCTCGGTTGGAATTATATTACCTAATGAGTTGCGCGCTCAATTAGACAAACTTTTCAACACTCGTTTTTGTAAACATAACCTAAAAAAACATACAGCAGTTAGTATCGATATTGTGAATGAAATGTTCTCATTATGATAATATTATTCCAGCGTACCTTTTGTTTTTCTTCTCTAAAGCTGCTTCTTTTCCTGAATATTATGTCCTTTATTAATATTATTGATCTCACGACACAAACGTACGGAATAAGTCCTCGCGGGACTTTTTCTCCTTGGGGGCTGGCCTCGCGGGAAGTATGAGGGGGCATTGTGTAGTTGAATTTTCAACTACATTTCAATGAATTTTATTTCAACTCCGTGGATGAACGATATTTCAACCACAGAAGTGGTTGAAAAGTGGTTGATTTTCAACATATTTCTAACAGTGTAGGTCGAATCCCATAGTATGTAGACCCGCCCCCTACAAGAGAGGCTCTGCAGGGCGCGTTCCTTAGTTCCCTAGCTTCAGGTGAGAACAAAATAGGCGAATCACAAAAAACAAACAAAACCAATGAGGGCTCCGATCCGGGACCCTGGTCTAACCAACCGCCAAAGAGCGGTGCAGACTTCTGACACCGATGACAATAATCTTTTTACCACGGTGGGAGAGTAGCCAACTGGACTCTCCGTAAGAAAGAAGAACCGCAGCGGTGCAGAGAGAAGGAGATCCCTGTTAGAGTGAAACGTCATTGGGAGCAGCTCCTCAGGCTGGATCTTCAGACAAGACGTGGAAGCACTCCAAAGACACTCCTGCGAGCAGGAAATTGAAATGGCAGAAGGCTCCAGAAATACAGGGCCTCACTTTCGCGCAGATGGCTAACAACACCCTGGTGAGAGTTGTCGTTGTGTCGGGTAATCCTGAAGCCTGTCTATCTCCCGAGGAGTTGGACAAGCTGAGGGAGGAAATCTGTAAAGCAAATGACGCATTACCCCGCGAGTGGCGTGCACTCAGATTCAACGATATCTTCATCAGGTCGGGGGCCATCGCAGTCGAGGTCGCGGACGTCTGATCGAGGTACCTAGCGGGCACAGAACTGGAGATTCTAAATTGGGGTGGTACTCCCACATTGCAGATTAGAGACAGGAGTGATGTTCTCGATTTGACGCTATGCTCGGAAGCACTGAGGAACAAGATAGAGGGCTGGAGAGTCTCCGATGAAAAGTCTCTCTCGGACCACAAATATATCTTGCTCTGGTTAGCCCTAGGAAAACCGAAAATTTCAAAAATTAGAAGCCCCAGGATTAAAGTTTGGCCCAACAAGCTACGACACCATAGATGAGTTAGAGCACGCCGCAGATTTTCTGCGAAGGGGTTTGACTATGTCATATGAGAACAATTGTCCTACAAGTACAAATAAGTCTAGGAAAGGAGCAGAATGGTGGAACATCCGTCTGGAGAAACTCCGTAAAAAGACTGGACGTTGCTCAACAGGGCAAACAGATCCAAGTTGCCTTCAGACTGGGACATCTATAAGACATCCGAGCATGAATACAATAATAATATCAGAATTGATAAATAGGAAGGTTGGAGGGGCTCCTGCGAAAAATCAAAGAACATTCCGGAAACAGCAAGGCTCCACAAGATCCTGGCAACAAAATCCGGGAAGCTCGCCTCGGGCTCATAAGGCTCGATGATGGTGAGTTTGCTAAAGACGAAGAATAAACGCTGAATCATCTGATGGCACTCCACTTTCCGGGATGTCAGCGAACTCAAACTGACCAAGAGGTGAAAGTCTGGGGCCATAGAGGGAGCAGGCTGACTCGAATTTCGTCGCCAAGGTCGTTTATATCAAGAAGGTGGAATCAGCCGTTGGTTCTTTCTACCCCTTTAAATCACTAGCGGAGGATGGCGTCTATCCTATGCTCTTACAAAAGGGCAATAATTTTGTCGTCCGCCCACTAAAGAAACTATTTAGGGCAAGTATTCTCTAAAACACGTGCCATCGGCATGGAAGGATAGCAGGGTGGCCTTTTTCCCAAACCTGGGAAGGAGGGCTACACTCCCAGTAAAAAGAAACTAATTGGGATGAATTGAGAAGAATTCGCCGGGAGCCCCCTGAATCTTGCTTTGCGATAATCTTGAATTGGAGATGTTGGTGAATTCGTGTAAGTTCGTGAAAAGTAATAAAGTCTTCAAATATTCCATTCGCCCGAATTCAGCGAAACATTTTTAGGGGATCTAATTCATTTGAATGCGTCAGCACGAATTTTTTTCAGTGTCCGCCAATTAATTTTAATTCGCTAGATTTTAAGTCAAGCCTAAATTCGCCAGAATTCACTAGCGCGAATACAGTTAAAGACTGACCTATTCAATCGAATTCGTAAGCTCTAACCAACGCGCTCGGCATAAAGGATCCGTTGTACATAAATATCAATGAGTCCCGTAGCTCAGTGGTCGCCCTCTAGACTTTATACACTTGAGATCGCTGGTTCGAGTCTCGAAACATGCAAAAATTT
The DNA here is from genome assembly GCA_932178445.1 of Andricus quercusramuli. NCBI lineage: Eukaryota > Metazoa > Arthropoda > Insecta > Hymenoptera > Cynipidae > Andricus > Andricus quercusramuli. The sequence goes on along the minus strand of CAKNXH010022428.1, from coordinate 9,633 downwards.
TATTTTATTTCTTCTTTTTTGAAATTACCTCGACCACGAATTAAGGCGAATTGACACGCATTCAATTCGCTCTGACCCAAATCGTTTCAACGAATCAGAAACCAGAATTCAGGTGAATTTAAGCATATTAATTCACTGCAATCCTCCCGAATTAGTTACTTTTTACTGGGCTGTTACTGAAGATTTTCTGCTAATCAGCTTAACGTTCTTCATCCTGAAGACGTTAGAGAGGCTGGTCGCGGCCAAGTCGGAGCAGCAGCTGTAACAGGGTGTGTATTTTGTGGGCACCTTCTTGGATATAAAGGGTGCCTTTAGTAATATCACTCCAGAAGTCACCTGTCGAGGGTTTCAAGGTATGTCGTGCCAGTCTAGCAATGCGTTTTTCCGATACGCTGCTGGTCTTTTTCAGGAATGTTTCACAACCGTGAGTCTGGTGTATAGAACTTCCGAAGAAAGCCTTATTGGAAAGATGATAATTTCGGAGGTCGAGAGAAAGAACAATGGGCCAGAAGGAGATGCGGGAACGTTGGAAAAGCATGCAATAAGGGGTATAGTAATGTAGCTTGTCGTTTATGTTGGAATGAAGAAGAAACACTAGGTCACATTTTCATTTGCACAGGGGCAGCAGGTACTATTGATGATAACTGGATTAAAGGGGTAGCTGAGTGGAGGGAAGGTAGGGGAGGTGGCAATTATAAAGAATTTTCATACAAAAGCCTACGCGAAAAACCAATCCACGTCCTCTGCAATTATGCAAGAATGTTTGAGGCGATAGGAAGAGAAGAGGGTAAATCGCAACCCGCACTTTTCTTTTATTTTATAATAAGTATCGTTAGTATTTTTAACGAATTTGTACACACCTATATGTATACCGACATTAGGCTAGTATAAGATAATTAGCTTAATGACTACTACTACTCTAAAACTACTACACGTATACACGAATGTAGGAAATTTCCGATTTAAGAAACAATAGAAACAAATTTTCTGAAAATTTATGGTAAAATTAATCAAAATTACCGAATTTTTCCGGAAATTGTTGCATTTCGAAAATTACTAGAAATATTCGAAATTTTTGGTGAATTTATAAATTACTGAAAATTTCCGGAAATTTAAGGTATCCAAAGCTTTTTGGACAAAATCCAAAAATTTCCCGAATCTTATCCAAATTTGACAAATTATCGGAAATTTCATGTATCAAAAATTTCAAAAATGGTCGGTAACCTTAACCTTAACCTTAACTAACTTTAACCTTAAAAAGACATTACAAGAAGTTTTTTTTCCGGAATATTATTCTTACATAGATTGCCCATATTTGGCGCAAAAAAAATAATAATCCTGGAAGTGCTTTTTTTCGAAATTTCAAATTTTGATTATCAAAAAAAAATATTGTAATAAAGAACTTTTTTCCTGGGGGATTGTTAAAAATAAAATATAGAGACAAAATAGTTTTACAATAGTTATTTGTGAAACAAGTGCGCAAAATAGGTGATTGTGTGCGAGAATGATACAATCACACGAGTTACCAATCACCTACGCGGTGTATTACACGCTATTTCTTTGCAACGCTTCTCCCCTATGGGCTGTAACACTCTGTAGTTGGTGGGGAGGCTCAAGCATGTGGGACATGGGGGTCAAAGGGCCTCGGCCTGCATGCGTATGGATATGAATGAAAGGATCCCTATAAACGGGCTCTCCTGGCATGTGTGATTACGGGCTGGTAGAAGGGTGAAAGAGCCTAGCTAACACAGGACTTCTCGATCCCTAGGTCGAGGCCCCTCCCGGACCGATTTACAGTTTTGTAATCGGGACAGGAATGACCTGCGGCCCGCATAGCGACCAAGAAACATCCCTCCGTTTGTTATGGTGGTCTGCAAGCGGATATTTGAACATTGAGTGTCGCACTCAATGTGACCAGCCCCCTAAGCCGTGGGTGTAGAGCGATCTTGCTCATGGCACTTTGGCACCTAGGGGTTACGAAGGTGTCCTAACGGCCTCTCGGGGACACCGGACGACCTCCTCGAGTAAGCAGTCTTACCACTGCATGCGGGCTCTGCCCGACGTTCCGTAATTCGGTCAGGGAGGAAGTCATTGACATTACTCTCTGCACCAGTAGTTTTAGGGGTAATATCAGGAAGTGGAGGATTTCAGATGAACTCACTCTCTCAGATCACTCACAGATAGAGTTCATGTTGGAATCCGTTGTACCCGCTGGCCCTAAATGGATCAGAAATCCAAAAAGAACGGACTGGGATCAGTTTTCCACGGAACTAAGATGTACACTTTCAGAGGTTCCCATGTCAATTCGAGACGTGGATACCCTGGAGATAGCAGCGAAAACTTTCACGGAAGCCATCACAGCTACTTATGAAAGTAATTGTCGACCTACAAGAGTCCGAAAGGCTGGGGAGACACACTGGTGGAATGGGAATCTCGAAGAGCTTCGCAGGGAAGCCAGAGAGAGGTTCAGACGTGCCAGTAGTGGCAAAACGAAGGCACTATGGACGTCATTCACAACAATGAGGGACGAATACAGGGGTGCAATACGTAAGGCAAAGCAGGAGAGCTGAACCAACTTTTGCACAGACATCGAGAAAGGAGCTGAGGCGGCTAGACTGGATAGGCTGCTTTCTCGAAATCCGGACGTTATTCTCGGCACTCTCACATTGCCCGGACGCGCATTTCTCGGGCTTTTCAAGGCTTGGAAAACAAGGGGACGACACCTCAGAGGCAAGCTAAATCGTCTGCGGCCCAACTGGGCCCGAAACGGCGGCTGGCCAACGAGATTGTCAACCCCACTAGGGTCAGGTGGGCCTTGAAATCTTTCAGTCCTTACAAGTCTCCTGGAACAGATGTCATATATCCATTCCTCTTACAGAGGGCTGGAGAGGTCATCATAGGGCCGCTAGTGAGACTTGCTAGGGTTAGTCTGATGTTGGGATATGTCCCGACGGCGTGGAGGGGTACGAGAGTAGTCTTTATTTCGAAAGCATTTAGGATCGGTGATACCACGAGAATATGCACAGGGACAAAACGGTCACTCGCTATCTCTTCGACAAGAAGTATCGAGTTAGCCTATCCACGAAGGAAGAATGGGTTAACGGCGACGCACATCTGCCCAGCGATGAAAGCAACTGGTTTACAGATGGCTACAGGAACGAGGAGAATGCAGGGGCAGGCGTACATATATCGTAGAAGGAATGGAATGGGCTTCACAATCGAGATGGGGTCCTACGCCACAATTCTACAATCTGAGATTATGGCCATACTCCAGTGCGCCTACAAGGCAAAAGAGTATGACAATAAAAGGAACATTCGTATCTTCTCAGACAGGAGGGCTGCTATATTGGCCTTGAATGGAACAACGACCACGTCGCTATTAGTATGGGAATATGCTTTGAGGCACTAAATATGTTAGCGACGGAAAACCGAGTCACTCTGCTATGGATCCCTGGACACAGTGGTATCAAGGGCAATGAGATATCGGACAGACTAGCCAAACTAGCAGCAGGAAGAAACTTTACTGGACCCGAGCCAGTTGTAGGTACTTCCAGCATGTCAGTCACTGAAGAAATTAACAGTTGGTTGACTGAGAAACATCAGAATGAGTGGGATTTGGTCTCTGGTTGCAGACAGGCCAAACACTTTTGGGCTCAAAGCTTAACTCTAACCGAGCTAGGGAAATACTCAAGCTCGGAAGGAATGAAGTCAAATTCCTAACAGCACTGTTTGTAGGACATCGGAACTTAGGATATCACAGACATAAGATAGGGCTTGCAGAAAGTCCCCTTTGTCGTCTGTGCGGAAAGGATAATGAGACAGCTACTCACATCTTTTGTCACTGCCCCACGGTTTTGGGGAAACGTCTTCTTTCACGAATTATGAATAAAATACTGAAATACGGAATTATGTGTAACATTTAATAACCGTTAAATATTAGATTTACAAAAAGCTGTCTTTTTCCCATGTAAAATCAATGGAAAACTTCATGGTCTTTTCGTGACCCCTAAATGATAACCGATTTCCCTCAAATTTGGAAGAGATTTTGTTTCAAGGTATTCGAACGAAACACCAAGGATCAATAAGAACCACCTTATTGCCCAATCACTATTCACTACTGACAATCAGTCTGTCAAGCTGCAACTCACAATGAAGTTAAGTTATGATTCCGGCAGTCCTACAAAGTAATTCTGATTCGAAATACGCAAGCGCAACAGCTAGAACACGTAATCTTGTTCACAGTGCGCAAGCGCAGCAGAACTGCTTCTTACAAAAAATATAATATATAGCGTTTAGATACCTGCATGTATTACAGTCCTATCTCAAGTTTAACAACTGACTGAAGACCTGATTAAAAGTTAAGACTATGTACTATGAAAAAGAAAAGGTATAAAAATTATTAATTCAACATTTACTTAGAGTAAATATTAGATTAATTTTGCGGTTACTTTATTATTTTTTATGTCACTGAATTTGGCTATGGTTTGAACTTTTCATCAGGCTCTTTTGTCAACTGTCAAAGAATCCCGCACATTTCTTGCAGAAATTTTGTTTCACTTACATTGAACCAATTTAACCAAAATTCAATTTTCATAAAAAACGTACAGGGTCCTTAAGAAGGTCTGTAATACAGGCATGCCGATTATTCTAAATTTATGAAATAATATATAAACCAACAAAAACATCTGCGATTAAGAAAATCTACATTTTTGAAGACAAAGTTACACCGAAAAAATTATTTCTATGTATAAATTTTGAATGACTGAGTCAACCACTCTACACGGAAAAAAATTTGTTGTTGAAATTTTGAATGACTGAGTCAACCACTTTAGGATAGGGCTAAACGTATGTCATAAATTGGAAGAATCGTCTTTAGAAACTTTGATTGATACATGCTTAAAAAGTAGAAAGAGTTGTAGAAAGTACAGAATAATTTCAATGAAAATGTGAAGATCAGAGGAATAGAGTTCTTGAAACACTGATACACTAATGCTTCGAAGCCAGTCAATAAAACTTTCGATGACTCCTAACGAGTTTTTAGAAAACAGTGTAGCCAAATTAAAAAAATATATATTTCGCGGTTATATTTACTATATTGTTATTCACATAGACTTGCGCTTAAGTTATATTTATTTTCACAGATATACACGAACCTATGAAAAATCGAAACAAATTTTGCAGTGGGATTCGAACTACCCACGAAGGAATAGTAAGGAGTGGTATCACCCTATGTGTTTGGTGAACAGAGGCGGGACAAGAGACGTCCAAGAATTCGTTAAGGCTTGCTACGAATGAAAACTCATATGCTGCCCCGTGCACATGCGCAGAGCTGTTTTCACATTCACGTGTTATACCCACTCTCCTATGTTATATTTTGACATCTCGATGCACACGTAGGTTATGTTCGTTCAATACACAAGTTCGAAACTTCAAACGCGTGTTGACATCGTTGGCATGGCAACCGCCAGTGCGCATGTGCACGGGGCAGCATACGAGTTTTCATTCGTGGCAAGCATTAACGAATTCTTGGACGTAGCTCGTCCCACTCCCCGGTAAGAAGAGAAGAATAAAAAAAAATTAATACTTTCAAATTCAAACGAAAGATTAAGCATTATTAGTTCTTTTGAATGTGCTAATTTTCCATCGGGAGAAGTGCCCAACGAATGAATAGGTTTATCTCCGAAACCACCCTTATGAAAAAGAAGTATTGGTAAGTATTGGAGCTGATACTTTTTTCGCGAATAAGTATTGGTAATCCAATACCTTTTCGCGAACAAAGTACTGGTTCCTATACTTACCAATACTTCTTTTTTATGAGGGCAATTCTTTTCTATTTCCTCAACGAATGCCACTTGCGTTGTGTTCCATACAGGCAAACATATTTTCCATTTTTTTAATTCCTCTTAATGCGAGCAGTAGACACACCTCTCATGGTTATCTTTAATTCTATACTTACATGCTGTATTTTCGATTAATTTAATTCTTTCTAATCCGTCCATGAAATGCGCGCACTTACATGATTTCTGTTCCTCCGTGTGCAACATAAGTTTGGAAATTTCAATTTTTTTGTTATGGTTATTTTTAATTCCATACTTATATGCTTTATTTTCGATTATTTTAATTCCTTCTAATTGCAAGTTGGCTACTAAACTTCTCCTCTCCTCTCCTAACCCCGAAAAACAATTTCAGATGTTTAGCAGTCAAGTTGCGAAAATTTAACCTAAACCAAAAATTCAAAGTCAAACCAAAAAAATGGTAAGAAGGAAATTTCAAAATTTTTATTTCGGCTATGCTGGATAGATCGTTTTTTTGGCTCCGTATACTTTTTTTTGTGGCTGTGTAATCCATGTAAATTCCTAAGCAGTAGTGCGTCCTACTTTCGTATAAGTAAATAATTTCGATATATTTTATTTTGTTTCTCCTTCAGACTTGATACTTTTTATAATTAAATTTTTCTTATAATTTATATCTTCGAATTGACCTCGGTCGGACTGATATGTAACTTACGTATTATTTATATAATGTTATTTATGATATCATTTGAATATGATAATCTTTTATAATTTTAAAGTTAATAAAGACTCTATGACTGATTTCTATTCTTTCTTTTACATTCTAATTCAATTAAAAGGAATAGGTTTTGCTTTTTTTTCTACTCGTTGGTGGAACTTTCGACGGAGGAAAATTCACGTATTAATGAGAATTCAGATTCTGATTTTTTTTAATTCTTCTCTTCTTACCGGGTCCCCACTTACAGGGATACTACTCCTTACTATTCCTTCGTGGAACTACCTAACACCTATGTCTATGACGCATCGGACGCAACTTATCCCTAACAACTAGACCCCTCGGCTAACTTAACACATTGAATATTTTGCACTCAGACTTATCCATTTACCACTTTACCTGGGCGTCACTACGTGTTAACACAAGCGACCATTGTGACTGTACATTGTGCATATATAGATATGTAGAAGACAGTCAATGAATTCTTCGACAACTTATAAATCAGTTATTCGTTTATGTACTATAGAGTTATTCTATTTCAAACCTTTTGGAATCCGGAGGACTTTTTATGAAAAATTGAATGCTTGTCTAAAACTTTATTAAAATCTGCGGAATTCTTAGATTGTGTTCCAATAATTCATTGCCTTTTTTCACTTTTTCGATAAAGTCAGCGGTTCTTTCATAAAAATTAGATGAGATCCTAAAAAAACGTGGCTTATCCTAGAATGGGTGACTCATCAAGTAAAGTTTCGACAACTTATTTTTTCCGTGTGGCCAAGTAATTTGTAAACAAAATATTCATAATAAAATATATCAGGAAAATTTTGTATAAAGTGTCATGCAGTAATTTTGATTTAAATTTTAAAAGGCCACAGTAGACATTATACAACGTTGCTGGATTATATTATACAATATATTTCGCAGCAATTTTGTGTTAAAATCATTTTGATTATAACATTCAATCACGCCAAGTTTTGTAATGTTTAATATGGCTTTTTAGAATTTCATCGGTTTTTTTTGTAATTTAAAAAAATAAGATAGATACGCTCAATTAATTAAATTCAAATTAAATTACTAATCTACTAAATATGAAAAATTAAATTAATTGTTTGAATAATTTTCGTTAGAAATTAATAAAGTTATTTAAATTGATTTATTATTTAATTTAATTAAATAGTACCATATTATTCAATCGAAATTTCGATTGGATACTTCAATTTCAATTAAAAATGGAAAGAGTAGCTGGACTCATTGAACTTAATCAATACTTAATTTTCTATAAGATTGTATAGAAATATAATTTATTATCTTGAATAAAAAATGAATTCTTGTTGAATAATTGTAAAAATTAAAATTATCACTAAAATGTACACCAAATTTTAATGAAAGTCTGTCGTAATATACTCTCGATGAATATTGCAAGAATTTTCGATATTTTGGATAGCTTTTAAAATTTTACCGTTTATGTCATTTCCGAAGTTTCATTTTTTGCACTATATACGTAAAATTTTCAAAACTATCCACGAAATAGTTAAATTTTTACCCAGAAAATATGAATTTTCAAATAAAAACGATCAATTTTCAACCAATCGTGGAATAGTTAAACTTTCAGTTAAAAAATTAATTTTCGACGAAAAGAAATCGCATTTTCAACAAAGTAGTTAAATCTTCAACCAATAAAATGAATTTTCAACAAAGACATTAAACTTTCAACGAACGAGATGAATTTCCAACAACAAAAAAACAATTTTAAACCAAAAAGATGATTTTTCAATTGAAATTATGTATATTCAACAACAAAAATGTTTTTTAATAAAGTGGGTCAACCTTCACCCAAATAATTGAATTTTCTGCAAAAAATATGAATTCTCAACGAATAATATGATGGTAGGTATTCTAAACAAAAATGATGACTTTTTAATAAAGTTGTTGAGTTTTCAACTGAATAATAAAATTCTTAACCAAAATTATAATCATCAGGAGGAAGAAATACAAAGAAAAAAGTAAGAATACGAGGAAAATAAATTACTTAAAAGAATATTATATCAGGGTAGACCCAAACTTCATTTTCAAAATTCCCTAACTTTACTCTGACCAATTCTTTATTTTCCCTGACCATTAATATTGAAATACCAAAATTTTAATCTTGTGACATTTTTAACATACAATCTTTCAATTAGTTATTTAAAGGGCCACTTATAGCAATTTTCTGACTTTGGCAAGTTTTTTTTTCAAAAAACCCTGACTTTTTACTGATTTCCCTGACCTATGGCCACACTGTACAAATAGTGTGGGATAACTCAGTCAATTTTCAACCAATTCTAACCAATTAAACCTTATTAAACGCGGAATCGATCTTACTTTCAATATATTGACAGCAAAAAATGATCAGATTAAAAAAAAACACATTAAATTGTTTTTCAAGGAGGAAAACTCGGGAATAAATGAAAAACTTTGAAATACTATCGATCAATCGATCATAGCTTTGTGATTTTCATCGTGATAAAATGAACAATCTATTTTTTTAAAGGTGTGTTTTTCTGCTCTTAAACAAAACCAAAAAATATATATCAAATTAAAACTACCAAAAAACGGTTCAGCAGAGAGCAAGTTTAAAATCCCATTTCTTCAAAATTCCAGAACCATGAGCAAAGTTCAAGGACTTTTCCCAGTTTTCCAGGTAAAAAAGAATTCAAGGATTTGTTTTTATTTGTTTTTATCTTACTTTTCCTAAGATATTAACATAAAATCATACCTAAACTTGTTTTTTAGTGGTTGGTCAGTCAGCTGCCAAGTTTTTATTGACATCGGTTGAGAATTTTGCGCCGTCAACACGCAAAAGGTCCAAAATACATGATTATTTTAGATGAGGATTCTTGGTAGCTTTTTTTATACTTGGCGATGATTCGCTACATGAAGATTTGACAAAGACAATATTGGTTGTAAACATTGATATTATAATATTTATTTTTACATAAAACAAAAGCAAGCCAGGATACAGCGTCACTATCTTATATATATATATATAAAAACAAAGTTAAACAACCACCGCAGGGCACCACTAAGAGCAACTGCCATCCTGAAAAAATGTCAATGGCCCCCAGTAGAACCGCGGCAAAACACACC